>WNWU01000029.1:6071377-6092105 GCA_012654045.1 Ptyas mucosa | reverse complement strand
GAATTCTCCAGCCAGCATAGCTGGCTGGAGAATTCTGGGAGTCGAAGTCCACAAGTCTTAAAGCTGCCAAGTTTGGGAACCCCTGCCATAGATAAAGACAATAAGCCTCCATTGGCTTAAGAGTGAGCCATCTGCTGCATTTGCCAGCCAGGGATTTATCTTGAAATAATGGCAATATAGGGGGCGGAAAGGCCAATGAACAAATAGGTATATCAAACAGGATGGTGAGTTGGGCACAGCCATAACAGTTAACAGAAAACAATAATATTACATGCTAAGAGAGATGAATGGACAGCTGTTTTGCTCCAAGAATCACACCTTTTCTTTTTAACACGGCAACGGAAAGAAGAGGAAGAGGAAGTTCCACCCAAAATCATTATGGTGCCTGTTCCTGTACCAGTGTTTGTGCCAATCCCACTTCATCTCTTCTCCCAGTACACACCAGTCCCTCTGGGAATGCCAGTCCCGGTGAGTGATGCGTGGGGTGTCCCTTTCTTCTAGCCAGGTTTCCGAGATGCGCTAGTGAAGGATTGCACGAGTGGGTTTCTACCTGGCCAAGGTGCGGTGCCATGACATGACCGCTTGTGATTACAGGCGGCCCTTGATTTATGAACAGGCATTTTAACAAAGCTAAATAACTTCAAAATTACAAACCACCCGGATTCAAAGTTTCATCCAAACTTTGAAGGAATGGACTTGATTGAATCTCACTTTCTGCCGTCACCTGATCAAACTTCAGGCACTTGGCAACACGGCTGCATTTGCAATGTCCTGCAGTCAAGTGACTCACCCCCAGCCCCGTAGACTGAAACAGCCCCATCCCTTCTTCAGTTGATGTCACATGATTGGATGGCTTTCTGTGACTCTAGACCAGTGTTTCTCAACCTTAGAAGCTTGAAGTTGGGTGGACTTCAACTCCCAGAATCCCCCCAGCCAGCACTGCTGGCTGGGGGTTTCTGGGAGTTGAAGTCCACCCATCTTCAAGCTACCAAGGTTGAGAAACACTGCTGTAGACATTTGTGGCCCTTATCCCTCTCACATGGTCTGATGAAATGTGCATCTGTGGGGGGAGGGGAGAGATATGACCAATGTAGATCTTTCCATGAAGGAGAACTGGATCAAGAGATTGCACAGTCCCGAACTTGATGAGGGAGGCGGGAAGAGGTTCAGGATAACCATAGCCTAGAATCTCTCAGGAGCCATTTAATAACTAAAGGTTGCAGCTTTAGTTTGGCAAGATTCTGTCCATAAGGTGTAAACAAATAAAGGAATGGACTCGATGGAATCTCACTGTCTCATCTCTGGGTTTGAGTCTGACACATGGATCACCCTTGGACTACATGGTCTTCTGGAAATTTTCAGTTGACCTTCTAGCTAATTCTAGCCTCTCTCCCATTCTCCTTATCTCGAGAAGCCTAAGATGCTTGGTAAGACTGCTGTCAATGAATCATAGGATGGGTTACACTTATATTATTATAGTCTTAACTATTATGGAGACACTTGGTTTTTCTTAAGGGATAGATTCTCTCTTCAGCATTGGTCAGGCTTAAGAAAGGAAGCTGGCTCTTCATTAAACATGATTCTTCACAGCTTCTGAGAAATAAGGGAAGTTGCTGGCGTTTCTCTCCAGGTCCCGGTTCCTATGTTTGTGCCCCCTGCCCCAGAGAGCCCTGACAAAACAAGAGAAGCCATTCCAGACGTCAAAAAGAACTCGGCTAGTCCTTTTGAGGCCGATCTTCTCCAGATGGCAGAAATGGTTGCCGAAGATAAAGACAAGGAACACTCTCAAGGAGGTAGGTGGATTTTGTCTTGGAGAACAAAGGAAGGCAAATAACACGTGTCCCAGGATAATGTTGCAGGAGCCAATCTGGGTCGGTCACCAGGATCTGAGATTTAGTCTTCTGAGCTTTTGGACTCGTGCTGAAGCCCATCCTCGGGGAACTGCTCTCTACTGTAATCTGTGCTTTGGGCTGTTCCATGCATAGTGACTTAGACACATTGTGGGTCCCTTTAGAATAAATCTGTTATACATATAGCATTAACTAGGTTCTGGGATTTTGCTGAGTATTAATTTGTTTTAGCTGTATTGGTTTATCTTAGTCTTTCTATCTTATTTCAGGCTCTCAAACATCTGAGCATGAGCTGTTTCTGGACCCCAAAATATTTGAAAAAGGTGAGCCCGTAAGTCAGATCAACAGAAAGGCAAATTTCAACTGAACACGAGAAAAAGCTTTTTTTTTCCTTACCAAAACAGTTATCTAGATTAGAACACACACATCCTGCCTACACACTTCGAAAGTTGTGTAAAGTAAATAACCTTGATCATCAGTAGGGATGTCCAACCTTGGTGGCTTTATAAGACCTACGGACTTCAACTCCCAGAATTCCCCAGACAGCCTTGCTGTTTTGAGAAATTTTGGGAGTTGAAGTCCACAAGTCTAAAAGTTGCCAAGCTTGGACACTCCTGGTCTACAGCAAACACATGGTTTCTTTAAGGCCCCGTTTTCTAGGGAGCTTTTGTTGCACCTGCCTCTGAGCTTTTCCCAACCCCTTCTGCATTCACTTTCCTTCCTTTGCAATTTCAGACCAGGGCAGCACGTACAGCGGGGACCTGGAATCGGAGGCAGTGTCAACTCCCCACAGCTGGGAGGATGAGCTGAATCACTATGCGTTACGCTCCAGTACAGTGCCTGAGCCCGAGCCTGAACCAAAACAGTTCTCCAAAGGCGAACTGGAGCAGGACCTGGAGGCTGACTTCCCATCAGGTTGGTTAACTTTGGAAGAAAATGCTCCGTGCATATGAAGGTGTGGCATCAACTCCTAGGCTTCAGCCTTTGAATCTCTGCACTACTCGCAGAGTAATTTCTGATTTGCCTCATTATTGAAGATCAGCCCTAACTGCTACTTTGCTGTTAAATCTGTCCCTTTGTTTCAAAATTAGATTCCTTTGACCCCATCAGCAAAGGGCTAAGTCTTCATTCACGGGCACGAGCAAGGCGGAGACATAGAGACGGTTTTCCGCAACCAAAAAGACGGGTAAGAAACACAGTCGGATTCCTTGTTTATCTCTAAAACCAGAAGATCAAAGATGATTTGCAAATGGGTCAACGGCAGGTCAGAGTGCTGAATGGAGTCCTATTTTTACCAGCAGTCTTAAGTTTCTCAATCTCGGTAACTTGAAGATGTATGGACTTTTAACGCCCAGGAATTCTGGATTCATTCATGAATTCAGATTTCTGGGAATTGGAGTCCTCCTATCTTCAAATTTCAGCAGTCTCCGATGACCTAGAATATCCATAGGGGAGGATGGATTTCTTCCATTTTCCCTGAGAAAACGCTGCAGTCAGGCTGGCGTGTCTTAGGTTGATTTCAGCCTATGGCAGCAACAGTGATTTATGATAGTGATTTATGGCATAAACAGTGATTTATGATAGCATCCTGTGATCATGTAATCATCATTTGCAACCTTCCCAGCCAGCTTCCGATGAGCAAAAGTCAATGGGGAAGCCAGCAGAGAAGGTTGCAAGTCGCTGTCATGTGATTATTTATTTATTTATTTATGTATTTCATCAAGCATGTATAAGATAAAGGATATAAGTATAAACATGATTATGAATACATGAAATGGATACGAATAAATGGGGACAGTAGGACAGGGAGGGTGGGCACATTGGTGCGCTTATGTACGCCCCTTATAGACCTCTTAGAAATGGGGTGAGGTCAACAGTAGACAGTCTAAGGTTAAAGTTAAACTATATCTTGCTTAACAACCAATTTGCTTAACTGCACCCCTTAATGACGAATTTTCCGATCCCTGCTGTGGTTGTTAAATTGAGGATTACCTCTAATAGTCAAACAAAGCACAACTTTTTACAATGGACAAACCTTCTTTTTTTTTTTAACTTTCCTTCCTTCAGGGCAGAAAGAAGTCCATCGTATCTGTGGAACCCCGAATCCTGGTTCAGAGCTCATATCCAGGCTGTTCTGTTTCTGGGACGAGTCTCAAATACATGTATGGGGTGAATGCCTGGAAGAACTGGGTCCAGTGGAAAAACACGCAGGAAGATCAAGGAGACCTGAAATTTGGAGGTAACGCCTTTTCATTTCGTTTCGTTATCTTTGTTTTAGGTTTGGGTTCAGTGGTGGAGAGAAAAAAGCTCAGCTCGGCCTTTGGACAGAAGACCAGCTGGTCTTCGCGCGTGCATGCACGACCAGAAACCAAAAGTCCAGGTAGTCGGTGTGGATGCATGCCTGCTGGGTGGCTGCTCCTCCGGTTTCAGGCTTGTGCGAGCATGCCAAAAAGGCTCGCCAATACCAGGGGTGAAATGCTACCGGTTTAGGCAAACCGGTAGTGATAAAAGCTACAGGTTATGGCGGACTGGTAGTAAAAAAAAAAGCTACCGGGTTCCCCCTAATCCGTATTTCCAAAGATCAGCTGTGCCACACGATTTAAATTTGCTAGAAAGCAGGAAATGCGGCACTGCTGTTTCCTCCACCTCGCTGTTCTACTTACCTTCCCAAGCCTTCTTTTTCCATGTGAAGTGCGCATTTGGTGCGCACTGTGCATGTGTACAGCCTGTGTTTGTAATTTTTTTTTTTTGTAATTTGATTTATATGCCGCCCTTCTTCGGAGACTCAGGGCGGCTTACAATACGTTAAGCAATAGCCTTCAGTCTTTTGTATATTTTATCCAAAGTCAGCTTATTGCCCCCACAATCTGGGTCCTCATTTCACCTACCTTAGAAAGGATGGAAGGTTGAGTCAACCTTGAGCCTGGTGAGATTCGAACTTACAGTAATTGCAGACAGCTGAATGTTAAATGCTGCCTTAGTAGGAGGCATTTGGCGTACACTGCATGCATTTGGCATGCATTGTGCATGTGCACGTTAGCGTGTACTTGGCATGTGCTGTGTATGTGCATGTACACACCACACATGCTCAGGCAGCAAACCAGTGGCAAACCGGAGAGGATTTCACCACTGGCCAGCACTGCTATATACAAATGATATATTCCTTGACTTATCTCTTATTCAGGGCTGGGGTTGAAAAAAAGTCAAGATGGCAGCCACAATCATCTGATCAAAGACCTGCCCCCTTTTCTTTTAGGTGTGGCTTTGATTGTGGCTGCCATGCTGATTCCTTTTTTCTGTTTGGCCCCATCTCTGCGGACTCTCCTGCCGCTATTGCTAATTAACTCTGGAAATCACCCCAAAGGGCTGAGCTGAGAACCATCTCCTTCTGATGGTGCTTCTCCTTCCTACAGTTCGGTCTGTGAAGCTCAAAGAGGACATCCTCTCGTGTTCCTTTTCGGAGCTGAGTTTTGGCTTGTGCCAATTCATCCAGGAGGTGCGGCGACCAAACGGCGAAAAGTACGACCCCGACAGCATCTTATACCTGTGCCTTGGAATTCAGCAGGTTATTTTTCTTCTTTACATCCATTTTCTGGAGTCACTTGTCTTTGTTTGACCTAGGAGGAGTAGCAGGAAGAAGTATATAGAAATGGCAGATGGGCTTATTCATTAGGCTGGGCTTTTATGAAACCTCCCTTGTTACCCATCTGTTTTTAGGTTCTAGCTTTTACATGCAAAAACAACTCTCCCCTCTATTGCTGGCCCTTAATTCTCAATATAGAAAAGAATATTTGTTGTTCAGGGTTGAGTTGTGGAGTCCTTGGTGCGCTCTGAGTTTGGTTGCTTTTTTGCAGATGTTTTCAAGACCTGACTTTGTCACATCATCGTTGTGAGTAAGTGTGGGGTTTGATTCGTTTACATACAGTAGCTTGCTCTGCTATGTTAGTGGGGATATGGTTTTGTCCTTGGTAGTTCCTTCATCATTAGTGGAACTACCACCTTGATTACCTGTTCAGGGAGCACCAAGGACTCCATGTCAGAATACCTCAGGTCCACATATGTACCACTTTAACATATCTATAGGCCATTTGATTAGCTAAGGTTGCCCATGGACCAGAGGTGGTATTCAGCAGGTTCTGACCAGTTCTGGAGAACCTGTAGCAGAAATTTTGAGCAGTTCAGAGAACCAGTAAATACCACCTCTGACTGGCCCCACCTCCGTCTATTCTCTGCCTCCCGAGTCCCAGCTGATGAAATGGGGATTTGGGGATTTTTTATTTTTTTATTATTTTTTATTTATATGCCGCCCTTCTCCAGAGACTCAGGGCGTCTTACAATGTGTTAAGCAATAGCCTTCATACTTTTGTATATTTTATCCAAAGTCAGCTTATTGCCCCCACAAACCGGGTCCTCATTTTACCTACCTTAGAAAGGATGGAAGGCTGAGTCAACCTTGAGCCTGGTGGGATTTGAACTCGCAGTAATTGCAGGCAGCTGGAAGCTAAATATTTTGATGAGGGGATGAGGAAATGGAGGTTTTGCAGTAACCTTCCCCTGCCACACCCATTAAGCCATGCCACGCCCACAGAACCAGTAGTAAAGATCTTTGAAACCCACCACTGTCATGGACCCCATCCATGCCCCGGACACCCTGGGTGCTATAATGTTGACTGTGCAAAAAGAAAGATTCAGCAACTGCCTGAAGAATCATTTAATGTTCACTGTACTTATTTTAACTTAATTAACCTTAAATGTAAGTGAAATCAAATCAAGTCAGACTTTTATCCTGGTCCTTCCCACTAGTTTTGGCATGCCAAAAAAAATCAAGGCTGCCTTTTAGTCCAGGAAAGGTTTGTACACCTTTACCTTAAAACACAGGGAAAGTTACTATGGGGCAGGAGTACTCAAGCAGTGGGATGGACCCCTTTAAGGCGATCCAATCTACTTCCAAAGAAAACCTCTCCTTAAAAAACCTGATCCGGTTTTCTTGGGGAAAAGGAGAAGGCAGGTCAAAACTCCCTGTGGATTTTTGCTCTTTTCTTTGCCCGTGCAAGCTGGCTGCAGATTTGGCTGGAAAAAGCCAGAACAAGCTTAATAGCATCCCTGGCTTGCGTGCACAAGGAAAGCAAGAGTTCAAAAAGCAAAACTTTCATCCACACCAGGCTCCAGTGGGCAGTTGTAATAGTTCAAAGTTTGAGGAATAGGCATTTACAGGTAGTTCTCAGCTTACAACCATTCATTAGGTCACTGTTCAGAGTTAACAGTGGCATGGAAACTGACTTGTGACCATTACAGCATCCCCACGGTCACATGATCAAAATTTGGATGCTTAGCAACTGATTCATATTTATGACAGTTTCAGTATCCCTGGGTTTTGCGACCTTCTGACAAACAAAGTCAGTGGGGAATCAAAATTCATTTAACAACCGTGTTACTAACTTAACAACTGCAGTGTTTCACTTAACAATTGTGGCAAAATAGGTCGTAAATTGGGGCAAAACTCACTTAACAAATGTCTTGCTTAGCAACAGAAAGAAATTTTGGGCTCAATTGTGGTATTTACTTCCAGTCTTTTGCACTGATTTTTTATGATTTATTCTGTGGCTGTTCACCGCCCTGAGTCCTTCGGGAGGAGAGCGGTATACAAATTTAATAAAAACAAAACAAAACAAACTGATTGCTGACGTTTGTTCTATTTTGTTTTTTTTTTTCCCCCAATATTTTCTTTACGGCCACCATTAGGTAATCATCTCTCAAAGCATAAAATCATTATAAACCATACACACATGATGGCAACACTCTTAATATGTCAATAAAATTTAAAAGATCCCACTGCTGATTGGGTAGGAAAGAAAATATAGATCTACACCACTTCTCTGAAATGCCATTGTTTCTATCATTTTCATAGAAGATGATTAAAGTAGGAACAACTTTTATTTTGGGGGTGGTGAAGTGGCTCTATTACAGATGTAGAGCTATTGTTACTGATTTACTTAAACAGATGTCCAAGAACTGAGAAAATGGCTTGTTCTCTTAACTCCTCCCTACCTAAGAAACCCAGTTTGAATTATATCCCCAAGGGGTTGATAGTCAAATTTCAAAATCTCAGTTTGAGGATGGCTAGATTTTAAAATTGGTGGCATTCAGCAAGAAATCCCCTATGTATTCTCATATGGACCTGGCTTTTCCTTTGTACATTATACCTGAAGGAATACTTGAGGTCATGCTTGAAAATATGGCTACTGGGAGCACCTCGATCCTAGGAGGACCTGCATTTTCTGGCTACTTTCCAAACCCTTCAAAGTACCGAAGGTGGTTGTATTAAGATGGGATGACCGAACTGTATCTGTTGCTAGGCCAGAGGCTCTGTCTCTACATTTCTTTAGAAACATAGTCATTTTTTTTTCTTTCTTTTTTTCTTCTCCTTTGCAGTACTTATTTGAGAACGGTAGAATAGATAACATTTTTACTGAGCCCTACTCCAGGTTTATGATTGAACTTACAAAACTGTTGAAAATCTGGGAGCCTACAATACTTCCAAACGGTAAGCTTGGCAATTTGTTCGGTTAGTAAAGGCTGTTTGTTGGTGGCCCCTTTTGAAAAGGGAACAAATAATCTTTGAAGGAGGATGGGGCTTAATTCCAGACCTGCGCCTTTGATTTGATCCGGCTGAAGTGACTTTTTGTTGTTGTTGTTGTTGTTGTTGTTTTCTTCTCTGACTCAAATCTGCAGGTTACATGTTTTCAAGGATCGAAGAGGAGCACTTATGGGAGTGTAAGCAGCTGGGCGCCTATTCCCCCATTGTTCTCTTGAATACGCTGCTTTTTTTTAACACCAAATACTTCCAGCTCAAGAATGTCACCGAGCACATGAAGCTGTCCTTCGCCCACGTCATGCGACGCACCCGGACTCTGAAATACAACACGAAGCTGACTTACTTACGCTTTTTCCCACCTTTCCAAAAGCAGGACGTAGAGCCAGGTGAGTAAACCTATCCTTCTTGCATTTTCCCAGAGAGTCTTATAGACCAACTTCCAACCCTGGGATATTTTTTCCCCAGTCACCCATTCAAGCAGTAACCAGGTTGGGCCCTGCTTAGCTTCTGAGGCCAACATTACCAGCCAGCTGCCATTTAAGAGCCTCGGTGGTGCAGCGGACTAAAGTGCTGTTAAGTGCTAGCACTTAGCTTCCAGCTGCCTGCAATTAGTGCAAGTTCGAATCTCACCAGGCTCAAGGTTGACTCAGCCTTCCATCCTTTCGAGGTAGGTAAATTGAGGACCTGGATTGTGGGGGCAATAAGCCAGCTTTGTATAGAACAACACTGCTTTGGGGGGAGGGCAGGGGAGGAGCGAAAGCCCTAATAAGCAGATATATACAAAAAAGTATGCAGGCTATTGCTATAATGCATTGTAAGTCGCCCTGAGTCTACGGAGAAGGGCGGCATATAAATTGGATTGATTGATTGATTGATTGATTGATTGATTGATTGATTTACTAGGAAGCCCAAATATCCATTGACCAGGAGAGTGATACAACCATTACCGTAATTTTTTGGACTATAAGACGCAGCGCAGTAAAAGACGCACCGAGATTTCAGAGAGGAAAACAAGAAAAAAAATAGTTTTTGGCCTCCGTGCGCCCGATTTTTGCCCTCCCCCGGCCCCCAGAAGCACTCTGCAGGCCTCCCAAACCCTCTGCGTGTCCTGTTTTTGTGAAAAATGGCCATTCCCTACCATTCTATTGGAAATGCAATAAAAACCAAAGGAAACTACTGAAATAAATCCCTCCATTGGAAAAACAAAGAGATAACCAGTCTCCAGAGGTGCGGCCTTGCCCCCCTCTCCCCATTAGAGCATGTTGATCTGCAGGCTATGATAAGGAGGCATCTCTAGCTAAGCAGAGAATTCTGCATGCAGGGTTTTTTTAAAAAAAAAAAAAAGGGAAGAAAACTGAATAAAGTTTACCTAACTGGCCTTCACTACCTATTTCTGATTACCACTCTCACCACATTCCTGGGACATAACATTGTATTGGGGGAACCAAGATTATCCCTGTCTACCTCCTGCAAGAAATTGGGAGCAAATGTCCCAATATTCCCTATAAGTATTTTCAAAAAGAGGGGCTGCCTGATAAGATATTGCCCTTCATTTTAGGGCATGAATGCTTAATCCCAAAGACGAGCTGAAACAAAGTTAAGGAAAGGGGTGGGGGGAATAAAGTACCATACTTTCCAGAGTATAAGACACACTCTTCCCCCCCCCCCCCCCAAGAGGGTGGAAATGTTGGTGCATCTTATAGGCCAAATACGGCCATTTTTGACCCCACCCCACCCCCAGAGTGTCCCGTTTTCACCAAAAACGGGTCCGTTTTAATCCACCGGAATAGCAGAGCAAACGGTTGGGTGTTAAGCAAATGACCTTCATGATTGCATCTCAATAAAACAAATTCCCAGGCAAGATGCAACCTTGCTTTGGTCAGGACATTTGTTTGGTTACAGCAGGGGTGGGCAGTTATTTTCCTCAGGGGCCGGCTGAGGAACTGAGACTGCTGTGGAGGGCTGCATCAATAGCTCCCGGCTGCATTCCGTCCATCCACTTGCCTGCAAGGCCGCTCTTCGGCAGAGGTGGCAGTGGGTGGCCAAGCACAGGTTCCCTCACGCAATGACCATGCCACCTTGGCCGCCTCAGGCTGCTCCAGGTGAGGGATGAACCTGCGCAGGCACAGAAAAGCCTTTTCTCTCCTCATCTTCCCACAGCTGACTGAAGGAGCACACAGCAACTGCGCAGAACTGAACTTGACTCGGGTTTCTTCTCCCGCTCTGTGGCATGCTTACTTACATTTAATTTCTAACTTCCGATTGACCTCACGGGGACAGGGACAGGCAGAGGGCCATAAAATGACCAGGTCTGCGTTACAGGGTAGAAACGATCCTGTAACTACGCACTCACTGTCTGCCGCTCAGGCCCGGTGTTGCCGTTTCATCTGCAGCTATTGTGAAGTTTCCGAAAGATGCAAGTTGACAGCTATTGTGTAGCATTTCCACAAGGAACGCTGGGCTAGGAAACGAGACTTTTTCACTGGTTGTCCTGCTGCTGTTGGGTTGGGGTTTTATTTGGTCTTCGGTGTCCCATTTTCCGTCTCTGATCTTCCTTTTTCCACCTCCAGATAAATTAGTGGGCAAAAGGAAACGTCACGAGGGCGAAGAAGCAGTCGAGATGGTTGAGAACACTGACAATCCCTTGAGATGCCCAGTTCGGCTGTATGAATTCTACTTGTCAAAGTGGTGAGTGACGGCTAAATCTTCGGGCTCGTTTCTTCTCAAAAGGAGAGATCCCCAAACCCTCTCCTCCAACCCTGCCCCTTTTCTCTCCCCACCCAGTTCTGAAAGTGTGAAGCAGAGGAGCGACGTCTTTTACCTCCAGCCAGAACGTTCATGCGTCCCCAATAGCCCAATGTGGTATTCCACTATGCCAATAGATCCTGGGACTTTGGACATCATGTTAACGCGCATCCTCATGGTAAGGGAAGTGCACGAAGAACTTGCCAAAGTTAAACCGGAGGACTCGGATCCGGAGCTTTCGGACTAAACTTGGGCGAAGGGGGAGGTTCTCTCTTTTGTTCGTTTGTTTGTTTTGGTTTGGTTTCCTTCCCTTTCCATGGTATCTTGCAAAAAAAGCACCAAACTGAATTGCACCCGGCCTTCACCCATGTCACACACACACACACACACACACACACACACACACACACACAAAACAAACCTTCCGAAGGCACAGCGGAAGCTGCAAGAGGTTGCAAAATGAGACTCGGAAGGATGGAAAGTGGCAGAAGATGCAGGAACACTGGAGAGCTTTCAGTGGCTGCAAACGCTCGACGAAGATGAACTGGAGACCTGTCTCTTCCCCTCTTCCCTGCCTCCCAAGTGGTGCTTGTAGTGGAATAAAAAAAACAATTATGGATGTGTTTTCTTAAAAAAGGAAAGCAGTGGTGTACATCCTTCCCTCCTAACCATGGAAGCAAAGGAAGCTAGATTTAGACACACACACACACACACAGACACACCCCTGGGTGATTTTACAGTGTAAGATGCCACCCACCCATGCATGGGGTGGGTGTCGCCTAACACTTGCTATAGGACGCCAAGCAGAAGGTAGTGAGACAGTGAGCCCATGGGAATGCCATCTGTAACATACACGCCAGATCCCTTCCTTGCCCTCTCCCCTTTTATAATTTTTTTTTTGGGGGGGGGGTTCTTTTTAGGGAAAAAAAAACCCACCGGGTTGTTCAAAAAGGCTTGACTCGGCCAGAAGCTGAAGCAAAGAGGGGGGGAACTTGGTGGGCTGCCATCCCGTTTTCTGGCTTTTGGAAAAACCCTGGCAGCAGGAGCAAATCAAGTTTAGCCCGGCCACGACTCATTTCTGAACGAACTCGCGCACACATACTCAGCAGCCCCATGCAGACGAATAGGGTTTGGTCCTCAGCCCTCCAAAACCACTTGAGTGCTTTCTTAAAGAGCAAGATGTTCAAAAGTGGTTCCCAAGAAATTGTATCCCCACTTCCCAGGGTTGTTGGGGGTTTTTTTCCTCCTCTTTAACTAGGCAGCGACTATTCACTCATTTTATAAATTACTTTTACAAATCCAGAAGAGTTGGAAGGTTGTGGAGGCCTTCAGGATGTTTTGTTTTTGTTTTTTTGTTGCATTATCCCACTCACTGGTTTTATTTAAACAAGGCATCGTTAATCCTCGGCATGGTTTGTGTACCGTCGCTTTTCATTTAAGAAAAAGAAAAAAGGCATAGAAATCAGACTCCAAATCCGAAAGAGAATTTGGGTGGCTTGGCTTCGCCTCCTCCCTTCCTCCTTCCTTCCTTCCTCTGGGTAGAGAAAAAAAAAATCCCCTTTATCGAAACGCAGGGTGCACCGGCTTAGCCAAGTCCATTTCACCACCACCTTCAAGCCGAAGACATTTTTTTTTCTTCTTCTCCAAAAGTCTCCGAAAGATGGCTTTGAAAATTTGAGAAACTATTTTTTAAAAGAAAAAAAAGGAAAAAAAGAAAAAACCAGGAAAAAAAAATTGTATGTTTTTATTAGCGGTTTTGTCCATTCACCAAATTTCTAAAGAGTTCTTTAAAAAAAAAAAAAAGCAAAAGAAAAAACACCCTGTTGGTTTCTCCAGCATTGAACAAAGCCTTTTGTTGTATGTATGTGTGCGTGTGTGTGCGTGTGTGTGTTTGGGGTATTCTTTCTAACAGTAACAAAGGTTAACAATAAAATCAGAAAGTAGTCTTCTCTTTTGCTGTTGTAATACTTGATCGTTCCGTCTCCTGCCTCCTGTAAACCAGACCACGGGTGCATTTTGCAAGATGCAGAAAACCGTGTAAAAAGCAAGCCAACCTTTTCTAAGTACTTGCCCTCAACGTCATATTTCTGTAATCTTTAACTTTTAACTCCCCACGTCCATCCTTTTTTTAAACAGATACCCCACATTTTATATATTAAGGCAAATAATTACTAGCTTGAATGGAAGACGAGATGTGGCAGAGCTGTGACTTTTTCCAATAAATTTCCCAATTTGAATTGCATGGAATTTTTTTAGGTGTTCTTAAAATACACACGTGTATATTTTATTACATGTATATGCCGCCCACCTTGCGGCTCAAGGCAACTCTAGGCGGCTGACGATATAATAAAACGGATATGCATAGATATAAAATAATCCTTCCGGCATGCCCACGCATATGTCTTCCCCTTCGCAGTTGGATGTCGGATTGGTTTCATCAACAAACATGGCTTTCTGGCTTTTACCAAAAGAAAGTCAACTGGTGTCATAATTGCACAGAAATGTGCGCAGAGGTGGTCTAAGCATACATCGGAGGGAAGCCATCAGAAGTGTGACTGTCTCTAACTAGCAGTCTTAAGGTCGACTTAATGCCATTTATTTAGTGACCAAAGTTACAACCGCACTGGAAAAAGTGACGACAAGTTTTTCACGCGTCTATTGCCGCATCCCCAAAGTCATATGAACAAAAATTCAGATGCTTGGCAACTAGTTCATGTTTGATGATCGGACACAGGATCACCTTTTGTGACCCAACAGAGTCAATGGAGAATTTAGATTCACTTAATTGAACACCTCATTTGCTTAACAACTGTGGCAAAAGACAGGTGGTAAAATGGGGCACTTGCCTGTCTCGCTTAGCGACAAGAAATTTTGGGCTCGGTTGTGATTGAGAGCTACCTGCATTCTTTATCCTTCCTTTTAAGAAACTGTCTCTTGATCGATTGCTTTCAGAACCCAACAGGAAGGGAATTACTTAGGCCATCTCCTGTAGGATGGTGTTCTACCCTTCCAAATATCTCAGAGCAGGGGTCTCCAACATCCAACTTTAAGACTTGTGGACTTCAACTCCCAGAATTGAAGTCCACAAGACTTAAAAGTTGCCAAGATTGGAGACCCCTGTCCCAGTGGAATTCTTGTTTGGAGTGGGGAAAAGAGATGGATCTCTCTGAGAGCTTTGTGGGAAGAAAAACTAGAGGGTTCTGCATAGCAGTCTTGGGGTTTGAGAAACGAACCCCACACTTCCTGGGGTGCAAGGGTGCCCTTTTGCAAAACTGAAGCCCCAAGTCAAGCAGAAGCAGAGATGCTGGATTAGCCCCCATTAGTGAAGTGGTGAAATGGGGTTTGATTTTGCCTGAACTCTCCATTATGTAAATTTGAACAACTGTTCAATAGAGCAATAAAGGGAACTGAATTATTGGGAGCACAGGTGATCCTCAATTTACATCCATTCGTTTACTGACTGAAGTTACAACACGGGGGGGGGGGGGAATACTTGCAATCGGTCCTTGCATTTATGGCTATTTTAATATTCCCAGTCACGTGGTTGCATCCTTCCTCAGAATGATAACGGACTGTTTTTTGTTAGCTATTTCCAGTCGAGATTCATAATCCTAAACTACAAGCTTTTTTTTTTAGAATTAAGCCAACAGAATATAGCATGTTTCTAAGGAATAACAATGAACGTCTGATTTACCCCTTCCCCAAAAAAGTGAGCCACCCCGATGGACTAGGACTAGTTTTATTTTGCTTGTGTCCATCAGCAACAAGGAAGAAAAGAACCCCACCAAAGGATCCCGTAAGATTGGGGGGGGGGGAGTTTACTTTTTGCCTTGCACATCTGTATTGCTTTGAGGTTCAGAAAAAAGGCTTGGGAATTTGCCTCTTCGGGATCGGAAAAGGGAAGGCGATTGCGAATTCGATAAATGGAAACCCACCGAAGTGGACATCCCATTACATTTCATATTAACTGAAGCACAGAAAAGTTTTAAGGTATTTTTTATTACAGCAAGAAAAGCAGTTGAATAAGTCCATAAGAAAGCAGGCTAAACTAAAATAATTCAAGGACTCTTTGAAGATAACAGCCATTTTCCCCTTCAGGCAGGTTTCTTTTTAGAGGCCTTTGACAAGTCAGCTAATATTATGGAGAAGGGGTGTGTTTTTTCTCTGGGCCCTCAACTAAATGTTCTTTAAGGCTCCCAGCACTGCTCCTGTGGCTGTTGTTGCTGCTGACACAGCAGTCGGCACCCCTGCAGCTCCTAAGACAGATATAAGACAAAAGATAAGGTGCCAGTCCTCATTGACCAAACCAATCCTTGCATCAGGGCCAGGGCAGGAAACGTACCAATGGACTGCAGGGTGGCAACCAAACTGCCAGCAGCCACTCCGCCTCCGTTCGCGATGGCGGCAGCAGACATCATCTTGGCGCCAATTGAACCAGCCACAATTCCTGCGCTAGTGAAACCCACAACGCCAACTGCGACCGGGATGCCCACCGCTGCCACCCCTGTAGAGCAAGAAAGCAAATGGAGCTGGCTGTGATACTTGTGTGCCAGAAAGAGTTCCCAACATTTAGAGGCCAAGAGATCTGGGCCAAGCGTATTCTGGAAATGGCCCTTTTGAGACCTTCCTGTTCTCTTCCAGAGCAGGGGTGATCAGACTGTCTTCTGATAAACTGAAGGTCTCCAAACTTGGCAACTGGTGGACGTAACAACTCCCAGAATGGCTGAGGAGTTCTGGAAAAAGAAGCCTTAAAGTTGCTAAGTTTGGAGACCCCCTGCCCTAGACCAACGTTGGAGTGATGGGGAAGAAAGAGGGCATGTCCTGAAGGCTTCTGGAGCAGGTCAGTCCCAGAAGGAGAGTTCTGCACATGTCCTGTTCCAAAAGTTTGCAGTGCATGGTACATGATGCGCCGTCAGGATGATCCACATGTGGCTTGCCGATTCCCACCACTGGCTGCAGAATGATCCAATTCCAGTGGTGGTTTCTGACAGATTTTTGGAGAACATGAACATGAAGCATGGGAATGGGAGTAGTTTAGCTAACCCCTCCCACACCCAGGATAGAAAAGAGCCAGCAATGCCGACATAACGGCATAGTGGGTAAAATGAGGAGCCAGATTGTTGGGGGCAATATGCTAGTTAGTATACTGTCTTTGGTGTAAGCCGCCCAGAGTCTTCGGAGAGTGAGCGGCATAGAAATAGGAATAATAAATAAATAAACTAATAAATAAATAGGACTTTTGGTGTTCCTCCAGAAGATGGCACAAAGTTGAATTGTGGTCCCTAATCCTGCGAGTCCCGCTCTTTGAGAATGATTCAGATTCCCCAACCTGGTTTCCTCCAGGTACAGATCGTCCTGGACTTATAACCACAATTGGGACTGGAAATCCAGACATAAGGCAAGGCACCCATGTGATCAGACCCCAGGGAGAAGTTTACATTTTTTACGGCCGCTAAGCAAATGACATGGTGGTTAAACAAAGGGCCGGTCATTAAACAAACCCATTCTTCTGAAACTGACAAAAAACATTGCAAATCAGTCATGTGGCCGCAGGACACTGCAACTGGTTATAAAGGCGAGCCTACTGCCAAACACCCAACATGTCAAAAAGTTCCTGACAACAATTAACCAGTGGAACGGCTTGCCACCAGAAGTTGTGGGTGCTCCATCACTGGAGGTTTTTAAGGAGACTGGCCAGCCATTTGTCTGGAATGGCATAGGGTCTCCTGCTTGAGCAGGGGGTTGGACTAGAAGACCTCCAAGGTCCCTTCCAACTCTGTTCTTCTGACTATGTTGGGGGAGTAGAAGCAACATTTTACCACAGCTGGAAATGTTTCATAGGCTTTAAAACATCCATTCCAAGGCTGCCATAACTCTAAGCAGTTGTAAATCAAGGACTAACTCTAAACAAATACTATAATCCCAGGATTCACGAGCAGCAAGGTTAACTCTTTTCCCAGTCTCAGGAACTGTTCCTTTTGAACAGGAAGCCCAGAATTCCCACCCAATGTTATAGGCTTTTGAGGGATAGAGTCCACACTACTGGAGAAGGACCAAGAGAGAAATCTCAAAGTCTCCAGTTCCCACAAAGAATATAATAATAACTTCATTGTCATTGTACGGGTATGCACAGCATACCCATACCCCGAAATTCACTTAACACCCAAAGACCAGGTCCAACACACATAACAATCCCCAAACAACCCCACCCCAGAAATTCGCCACCCCTAAAACCACCCCAGGATCCACCCAACAGAACTGCACTTACATACCGGTGGAGGAAGAAACTAGGAACTTACCTAGGCCAATTGCAGCACCAAGTATAGAATCTGGGGATAAAGAGATTTAGGTTAACAAAATAAAGATTGTAGTGCACAAGAATCGAAAAACCCAACAAAAGTTGTGCAATAGCAATCAAAAGACAAAATTGGACAACCACTTGCTGAATTCTATCTTCTTGACTATATTCATTCAACCACATTTTCCACTGTAACCTCCACCATAAATGGGCTTAAAACACTGGTCATGTATAGTTGGGTGATAGCACCATCCTGTGACCCTTAAGAGCAGGGGTGTCAAACTCCTATCATCACGGCGTCGTCATGTGACATGTCGGGACTTTTTCCCCTTGGCTAAACTGGGCAGGGACTGGGCCAGCACGTGACGCATCCAGCCCGCAGGCTGCGAGTTTAACACTGCTGCTTAAGAGGCTGCAGGAAAGCTGCCAACCTATTCTTCCCAAAGTGTGTCATGATCTTTAGAGAGATCACAAGACCAGAAACGGAGGGTGGTTGGAGCCCACTCATAAAATCTGGTGCACAAAGGGTTAAAAAGCTGAAGGAAAAGCTGTCGGGCACAAAGAATCAGGAACATAGTTAAGTTCTACCCCAAATGTGCTTTTTCCCAAGAGGCCAACTGGACTTTCCGGTTTTTTTCTTTGAAGAGGTTTCACTTCTCATCCAAGAAGCTTCTTCAGGTCTGAAGTTCTAGGTAAGCCGATTTATTGCTCACGCCTATGCACAAAAATCTGCTCAACTAAAGATCAGCACTAAACTGGGGCTAGGTAAGAGTTAATGGAATTCAAGAGGGGTTAGATTTGGATCCCTTGAGAACTTGACTCAAGTCCTCCCTTCTCTCCACCCCCAAGCGCTGCCTCTCCTCCTCCTACAAAAACTTCTATGAAAGCCAAAATTATTGCTCTTCTTTCCATTGATATTGCTTTATTTTAACATTTAACATAGTTAAATTATGGGTTTTAATATAGGGGTGCTTTAATTGTGGGCCAAATGAATTTAATTGGATTTTATTACTGTTTTAAATTTTGTATTCTTTATGTTTTATCTGTTGGCTGTTCACCGTCCCGAGTCCTTTGGGAGAAGGGCGGTATATAAATATAATAAATCTAATCTAATCTAATCCTAATCTAATCTAAACATATTGTTACTTATGACACTCGGCGCCAGAGGGAGACTTCCCTGCTGCCTCTGCCACCATAAATACCTAGCACTTTCAGAGTTTTTTTTAAAAAAAATTTGATTTATATGATGCCCTCCAGAGACTCAGGGCGGCTTACAATGCATTAAGCAATAGCCTTCATACTTTTTGTATATTTATACAAAATCAGCTTATTGCCCCCACAATCTGGGTCCTCATTTTACCTAACTTAGAAAGGATGGAAGGCTGAGTCAACCTCGAGCCTGGTGAGATTTGAACTTGCAGTAATTGCAGGCAGCTGATCTTAATAACAGTTAATGACACTGCTTTAGTCTGCTGTGCCACCAGGCTCCTGTTCCACCCGATCTCACACCCTCCGCTCAACACTTTAAACCGAAACAATCCGTAGCAACACAGACTCACCCAGAACAGCTTTATCAATGGTTCTGCTTTTGATAAAAATCCCCGAATCCGATATAGGCTGACGGCTGTGTAACAGTTCGGAAATATAATTCTGCTTTGTTGTCACAATCCTCAAAGAATCACTCAAGCCGGATGGCACTTTGGGCCGCAAAACCCCAACCCTCTTGAGAGTCGAAGCAGCCGCAGCTAAGCAAGGCGCTGCCATTTTTGAACGGATATTGTGTTGAAATGTAGCCTGCATTCCCAGAAGGGAGGGGCTGCTTTCCAGAGAGCAAAGAGAGAATGGGAGCTTGAAAAGTTTGGTTGGCAGGAAAGGGGTTAAAACGTCTCCTCAATTATTCCCGGAGTACATCTGCAATTACGTAAACAGTTTTTAGTCTGGCACAATTCTTTTCTAGAGACATACAAATACTGTATCTTCAAAAGAATAAAATACACAAAGGAAGAAGGAAGCAACACAACTGCCTTTCTTGTGTATCCTCATCAGCAAAGGAATTAGAGCCAGTTTAGTCTCATGCAGGGGTGTTAAACTCAAGGCCTGGGGGGGGGGCAGATCTGGCCTGCAGGGCAGTGCTGGAGACAGCGAAGGACCAGCCTGCAGTGCCTCTGTCAACAATAATGGAGTTCAGGAGAGCTGAGTACAGCCCTCTCGAGCTCAGATTTTGCTGGCAGAGAACTGCAGGATGCCGTCAAAGCCAGAAATGGAGCTCAGGAGCCCGTTTTCACCGGCAGAGGACTCAGCCATCACAGGGGCCCCCGACAGGAGTGATATCAAGCTGGCCACACCCCCATACCAGCAAATAGAATCAAGATATAAAACAGATTGGGCACGATACAGATTTCAAAATGAACCAAACGAATTGGATAAAATATTACAAAGTACAGATGAGAAAATGATAAGCAAAATTTATAAGTATCTATTAAAATACAAATTAGAAGAGGAGGTGGTTAAAGAGAACATGATAACGTGGGCCAAAAAACATAGGATATAATATTGAACTGGACAATTGGGAAAAATTGTGGAAGATAAATTATAAGTTGACAATGTCTATACCCTATAAGGAAAACCTCTACAAAATGTTCTACCGATGGCACCTCCCACCGGCGCGCCTGGCCAAGATGTTCCCCAATACGTCTCCAATGTGTTGGAAATGTAAATCACAGAAAAGGACATACTATCATCTCTGGTGGTCATGCCGAAAGGCAAAACAATACTGGCAAGAAATTAAGATAATAATCGAAGAAATTATAAAACAAAAACTGGAAATGAGGCCGGAAATCTTTTTATTAGGAATAATCACAGCACAATACACCAAAGCAATAAAATATCTGATCATCCATATCCTCCCAGCAGCACGTATGCTCTTTGCCCAACATTGGAAATCTGAGCAGTTACCTACAGAAGATAAAATAATCGCTAAAATCACAGAAGGTGCAGAAATGGACAAGCTCGCAAAAGAACTGCAAGAAGAAAAACGATACTGATTACTATTTAGTGTGGCAAAGATGGTACAGATGGCTGGAGGGAAAACTAGGAATATAAAGATAACTTTTGACCACTCAATAGAAATGTATAGAATTAAATAAGGAGTCAATTATATATAGATATACAGTCATGGCCGTAAATGTTGGCGCCCCTGAAATTTTTCCAGAAAATGAAGTATTTCTCACAGAAAAGTAT
>WNWU01000029.1:6058324-6068542 GCA_012654045.1 Ptyas mucosa | reverse complement strand
ATAGATAGATAGATAGATAGATAGATAGATAGATAGATAGATAGATATAGATTATCCTAAAATTCTGTCGATATAGAGCAGAGGTCTCCAAAACCTAGCAATTTCAAGAATTGTGGATTTTGATTCTCTGAATTTCTCAGCCAGCTGGGCACGGAGCTTTGAGAAAAGTGGAATTAACAGGAGATGTAACTTCAGCCATTGAAATTGAGGGTAGAAAAGATACCTAGCTTACAATATTTACTCTCTTTTCCAGTTCAGCCATCTACAGTAGTTCAGTGGTTCCCAACCTTTGCAGCTTGGCAGCTGGCTTTGTGGGTGGGGGTGGGTGGGTGGGAGAGAACCAGGCCACGCAAGAGGCTGGATGGCATACATGCATACATATGCAGCTGGCTCCCCAATTTGATTTGGCTTCAACGGTCTCCTGCAGCCCTCTGCCAGCAAAAACGGAGCTGGCGGGGGGGGGGGAGAACGGGACATGGGTGCCCCCTGCCGGGCTCCGTTTTCACTGCTAGAGAGCTATCAAAACAAACTAAAAACAAAACAAAAGGAGAAAGGGAAAGTAGAAAGGGAAAGACAAAGAAAAAGAAGGGAAGATGGGAAGAGAGCAAGGAAGGAAAAATAAGGAAAGAGAAAGGGAAGGAAGAAAAAGATGAAGGAGAATGAAGAAGGAAGAAAAAAGAAAAGAAGAAAGGGCGGGAGATTAGAATGAGAGTGAGTGAGGGTCTCAGAGAAGTCCTGCCTTAGCACCTGGCCACTACAGGTGTCCCGTGGAGCTGACCACGCCCACCACGGCCACACCCACCCCCTGAGGTCAAACACAACCCTGATGCGGTTTTGTTTTTCAATCAATGTGGTGTGTGTGTGTGTGTGTGTTTCGTAATGAAATCGAGTTTGACACCCCTGCTGTAGAGTGACTACCTAAGTTGGTTCATTTCAGGGTAATAAAAACAATGAGAAATATTATTTCCAAACAAAACCAATTGGGAAGAGAGACAATTAAGGGAGGGGAAGGGAAGGAAGAGGGGAGAGGGGAAGGAAACGGCCTTTCTAGCAAGCGGGAGGCATCCCAAGAACAAACTCACCCATTGGTCACTATTGCTCTTCCTTCCCAGCTGATGGCGAGAACCCTGCAGAAAGACAATTTAGCCAGCCGAAAAAGGAATATTGCAGGAATTTTCTCATCCTGGCCTTGGGTCCAAGCATACCCCGCTTTTTCTGTTGCTCCTTGTTGGAAAAGAGGGAGCCAATCCTAACACAAAGGCTCCCCCCCCCACTCTTTTTCTAATGTTCCAAATCCCAGCAGTCCCAGCCAATAGGAACAGGATGCTGGGCTTTGTAGTCGGGCAAAAGGAGAGGCTCTTCTCGCCTGCTGGATCGAGTGCTTTGGAGGGGTTGCGCGACCCTCTTATTTTGAAGAGTCATTCCTTGCCGCCCACCCACCCATCCCTCCTTCGCCCCCCTTGCAAGGGAGCGCAAAATGCGCCCGAGTGTTAGAAGGCAGCAAAGCTTTGGGGGTTCTCTGCAGCCCCTTCCTTTCCCTCCAGCAAGCCCTCTTTGCAAAATGCCCCACAGAGCATCCCTAGGCTTCTCCCGCTTTCCACCCAGACCCACCCGAGCGCAAGCCTCCCTTCGGAGTCAGCCAGAGGTGCCGTTGCGTTTGGTCCTCCTGGCAGGCGATTCCAGAGGAGGGGGGGGGCGGCTGATCCATTCCCCCTCCCCAAACCCAACGGCTTCTCTGACCAAAAGTCCCCCCCTCATCTTCCCAGGCGCAGGGTGGGTTAGCAGCCCCCCTTCCCATCACCGCAAAAAAAACCCCTCACCTTGCACATCCCTTCCCCAGTGGTGGGATTCAAGTAATTTAACAACCGGTTCTCTGCCCTAATGATTTCTTCCAACAACCAGTTCACCAAACTGCTCAGAAAGTCAACAACCGGTTCTCCCGAATTGGTGCGAACTGGCTGAATCCCACTATTGCCCTCTCCCCCCCCCCCCGAGAATCCTCAGGCTTATCCAAGGCAGAAACAGCGGCTGGGAGACCCTTCCTCGCCCGTTAAACCAACCCTGGCTTTGCACTGCTTGGAGCTCCCCGTAGAACCTACCAGCGCTTGGAACTTCCGAGTCGCGAATGGAGACGCAGCATCTCTTTCCCCCGCCTTTTATGGAAGAGGCAGGGAGCCAGTTTCGATTTCCCCGCTCCATCTGGTGGAAAACGAAAGTGAATCCAGGGGAGGTGGGAGGGGGATGTTCGGGCTTCTGGCTTCGATTCAAGCCAGAACTAAACCATTGGGACTTGTTGTTTGTTTGTTTGTTTGTTTGGAACAGACTTAAAAATGTAAAGAAAGCATTGTTGGGGGGAAAAAGAAAAAGAAACAGATATGAAAAGGGTTTTTTTTTAAAAGCCAGAAAGCAGTAGAAGAAGGGGAAGCAGGAAAGAGAAGGCGAGAAAGGACGAAGGAAGTAGGAGAAGAGAGAGGAAGGAAGAGATTGGGAGGAGAAGAAGAAAGGTTGGAGTAAAGGTAAAGGGTAAAAGAGCAGCCCTGAAAAAGGAAAAAGGAAAGTTAAAAGAAAAGATGGGTGAAAGCAAAACAGTTTGCATTTAGGGACAGGCTGTTGTGAAATGTGGTACAGCTGCAGGTTTGTTTGTTTTTTTTTTACAGGGGGAGCGTGCTCTAGGGTGACACTTGAGAGGTGTTTGTGTGTTGTGAACATGCAGTTCCTCTAGGTAGGAGACCTAGTTTAATCACCTTGGGTTGTGTTTGCAGGCCTTTTCCTTTGATATGTGGATTAGGTGTGGGTAACTTACTTGAGGAAGTTTGCTAATTTTTTTTGCTTAACTTGGTTTCAGCTTGACTGTTAATTATCTAGCGGAGACACTGATTCTCAGGCCATTCTGTTAATATATTAAGGGGAAGATGGAAACAATATAAAGAATAAAATATATTTGGATATAAAAGGAAAGAGAAAGAAATGTCTAAAAGAAGTGTATTTTGCAGGATACAAATATAACTCCTAGCTATTTCCTCCCTCCCAAACTACAGATCGTGGTTCCGATAAACAGCCCTTGTTCATCAACCCAAAATAGACCTTTGGAGCTTTGAAAGCCAGATGGGATAACACAACTGCGGGAGTAAACCAGCATTGATAATGTTATGAGTGTTTTCCTGATACGTTTACGGTAAGTTTAAATTAAAGATTGTTTTAAGGCAGTATAGGCAGCAGTAATGCCAATATTATCAAAGGAAAAGGTTGGCTCCTGCCATGATAGATAAATGACCACAGCAGGTTGCAAAACCTGAATAAAGGAATATTTATTTTATGTATAGGAAGACCTATGCATAGGAAAGATGAGCTATTCCTTTGCAAGACCTCTTAGTTAACTATAGATAAGGAAACATCCATTTTAACAGAACATGAAAGGAAGGAAGAATCACAGGGGTGGGGAAATAGTCCTTGACTTACGACCATAATTGAGCTTGCAATTTTGGTCCTAAGTGGTTAACTGTTGTTAAATGGGTCACCATATATCCACATCCAATTTTCCAACCTGTTTTGTTTTCCAACCTGTCGTTACGCACACTCATTGTTTGCTATGAGACATTGTGGTCATATGACTGTGGGGTAGTGTTGTGGCCCGTCAGCGGCCAGTGGAGCTAGTAGCTGATTCCGACAGCGAGGAGGCTGGTGTGGTGCTGCGCCAGCAGCCTGTGCAGCTGGCACTCAAGTCGGACAATGAAGAGGCTGGAGAAGATGTGGTGCCAGAGGGAGGGATTCAGCCAGGGCCTTCAGAAACTCCAGAAGCTCCTTTAAGTGAAGAGGACGAAGAGGAGGAGCCTCTTCTCGATGCACGGGCGTGCAGAGCTGCCAAAAGGCAGGAGGGGCTCCTCAGGAGGAGGTCTCCTTGAGAGTAAGGCTTGGGGCTAATTGGCCACTCCCTTAGCCTATTTAAGGAAGGATGACGACTGAGGCAATTTGCAGGGAACAACTTCGTTCACTCTCCTTTGCATCTTGATCTTAGTTCTCTGCAAATTACTTCTGGGCTTTCTGCCAACCACAGTACGATTACGATTATTTATTCTTTGGATTCTTGTACACTGTTAAGAAAGTTAATTAACAGCCTTTGTTTGAAAAAAAACTGATTTAATTTAGTAAACTAAGGTTTGTACAGACTTTGTGTGTGCTGCGTTGTTTGGGGTCCGTAGCTGGGGCAGAACAGGTAGTGGGTTGCCATAAGAACTTTAAATTTGGGTTAGAAGTCCCTTTTGGGGGGTGTCTGTCATGGTTGTAAGTCGAGGAAGATGTGTATTGCAATCAGCTAATACATTCCATTCGATTGCTAATGATTGGCTAAATCTTTCAACTGGAAATCTACTTTATTAAATTTCTACACCACCCAGGTGACTCTATAAGACTAGGAGACAGAAGACAGGAGAGCAATCCACTGCCATCCCATGTTACCTGACAACCTTGGGTTGAGTAAATATATTTTCTGTGACCTCAAATCAAATCAAAGTTTTATTGCACAACATGTTTTTTTGAATTCTTGGATTGAATACAAATTGGGGGAAATGTATCTGGTCCTTCGGACAATGGAATATTTATTGGTTCAGGTTTACTGCTATTGATTATTGCAAAAACATTTTTAAAGATCTCTTGACCGCCACCCATTGGGTCTCTGCTATTCAGGGAACGATGGAGTTGAAATGGATAAAAATATAACGGGCATCGGGAATGCAAACTTTTTTAAAAAAACGTTGACTCTAAAATTGATTCACAAAAGCTGCATGGGGGCTCCTTCCTACCCATCTCTCCAAGTCAATAGAGCCAGGTCTATTCTCAGGTCCTAAATGGCAGCTGTGAGTTGCGAACAACCAGACTCACACCTGTAGAATTCCAGCTACTTTATTATATTCTGCCTGTAATATGGAATCATCCCAGTCTGCCAGCATTCCCTTGGGGACAATTATATAAGGCTCTAAGGCACAGGTGTCAAATTCAAATCACGTCATAATGTCGTCATATGACGTATCGCAATTATTTTGCCAGGGGTGAAATCCAGCAGGTTCTGACAGGTTCTGGAGAACCGGTAGCGGAAATTTTGAGTAGTTCGGAGAACCAGCAAATACCGCCTCTGACTGGCCCCAGAGTGGGGATGGGAATGGAGTTTTTGCAGTATCCTTCCCCTGGAGTGGGGTGGGAATGGAGATTTTGCAGTATCCTTTCCCTGGAGTGGGGTAGGAATGGAGATTTTGCAGTATCCTTCCCCTGGAGTGGGGTGGGAATGGAGATTTTGCAGTATCCTTCCCCTGGAGTGGGGTGGGAATGGAGATTTTGCAGTATCCTTTCCCTGGAGTGGGGTGGGAATGGAGATTTTGCAGTATCCTTCCCCTGGAGTGGGGTGGGAATGGAGATTTTGCAGTATCCTTCCCCTGGAGTGGGGTGGGAATGGAGATTTTGCAGTATCCTTTCCCTGGAGTGGGGTAGGAATGGAGATTTTGCAGTATCCTTCCCCTGGAGTGGGGTGGGAATGGAGATTTTGCGGTATCCTTTCCCTGGAGTGGGGTGGGAATGGGGATTTTGCGGTATCCTTCCCCCAGGAGTGGGGTGGGAATGGAGATTTTGCAATATCCTTCCCCTGCCACGCCCACCAAGCCACTCCCACAGAAATGGTAGGGAAAATTTTTGAATTTCACTCCTGTATTTTCCCCTTTGCTAAAACGTGTGGGCGTGGCCAGCTCATGACACATCTGGTCCGCGGCCCACGAGTTTGACACCTCTGCTCTAAGGAATTCAGGGTGGATTGTCTCTGGTCCTTTAATGGTTGTGCAGTGACTTTAACTCCATTCTTGGTCCCTCCTCCCTGCCTGGCTGGGTGCTTCCAAAAAGCAGCATTGATTTGTGTCTTGACAAGAGGTCCAGAAGGCTGGCCATTGCTGGGAGCCTTGGGCCAACTCCTGGGGGAAGGATATTGCAAAATCTCCATTCCCACCCCACTCTGGGGCCAGCCAGAGGTGGTATTTGCCAGTTCTCCGAACTGCTCAAAATTTCTTGTTGGATGTTCCAAACCTTTTGGAGATTCCGTGCCTGAGGGAGGATTTGAACCTAGGTTTCGCTGAATACCAATCCTGCACCTTAAACACTAACCATCATCAATTCTCTTTCCCAGATCCCTGTCTTCTCAATAGTACTATCCAAAGGGATTGCCTTTGCTGTATTCTGGGATACCTTTCAACTTTCCAGTCTGGTGTTGTTGTTGTTTTAATTCTTGGATTTCCTGGTGGTCTTCTATCCATGCAGTAACCAAGTCAAATCTGACTTCCCACTTTTGAAGAGCAACCAAGAAGGTTTGGCAAAACAGGAGGCACTTCATGTGGGGTGTGGCTATGATTTCCCCGAGTTCTTGCAAGGGGTTAAAAAGAGTTTTGTTCTCAGGCATAGGTCCAACCTCGTTTTAAGTTTTCCATTTCAAAATACGGTAGCAATGAATCATTAATGCGCAGCAATTGCTCTTTTGAGACCTGAAAGATGTTTTAGAAACTGCAATGGTGACTTGAACATCCTCTGTGGGTCTCTGTCTACAGCTCAGCCAGGGAATCTAAGAGGGGTTTATCTCTTCCCTCTAGGGCAGTGGTCTGCAACCTTAAACACTCAAAGAGCTATTTGGACCCATTTCCCACAGAAAAAAAACACCGGGAACCACAAAACCCTTCCCGTGCCTGACTATTTCTTGAGCACAAAACTATCCTATGTAGTTGAATTAAATGTTCTGTTTTCTTCTGAAAGTTTTCTTTTCTTGGATTTATCCATGGTTGGCCTACCAGAGGTCGAAAAGCTAAATAAATCGCGTGCTGGCAGGTGTCGCACATTGGTGGTTGTGATGCATATTTTGAGTTGACAGGGAGCCGCAGCAGAGGGGTGAAAGAGCCACATGTGGCTCCAGAGCCGCAGGTTGCTGACCCCTGCTCTTGGGTTAGCACCCAGGTGAGGAACTGCCTGCAGAGTCACATGCTTTCTGCTGACCTGGTAGGGCAGGGAGGGGAGCAGGTCTGCCATAAACCAGAGATGTCCTCTCTCTCTAAACCATTTCTTCCCTCCCCAGATATATTGGACCTCAGTGCCCATCATCTGCAGTCAGCAGTCAGAATGAAGGTTATTTCAATGGAAGCCTTTGTTGGTTGAGAAAGAGATCCTACACATCTGTCTGGTGCCACTTTGTGAGCTTGAGCTAGAGCAGGAGTCTGCAACCTGTGGCTCTGGAGCCGCATGCGGCTCTTTGGGCCCTCTGCCACAGCTCCCTGTCCCATCAATGGTTGGTACCACCCCTCGCCCCTCTTATTTATTTTTTGGACTCCAGCCTGAAGCAGCAGGAAGCAAAGGCTGCCTGTTCTGTCCCCCTTCCCTACACAGGCAAACACACAACCAGGCACGCCTGCCAAGATTTTATTATGCAATCAGACTAGAATCCCTTGCAGATAAGAGTTTTGGCAGTAAACTGCGAAATGCCTGCCAAGTCAGTTTTCACTCACAGTCAGCAAGAGAGAGTTTATCCTCAGTCCAGTCCAGTAGCAAAAAGTAATCCACGAAGCAAGAGTTAGCCAAGGTCCAATCCAAATATGTACAAGCCAGATTTCAGGTAACACGATGTGACACTCAGGTTTTTAACTTTGACCGTCACAAAGCCTGAACAGCAATCACACCCACTTTTATTCCTTGTGGGGTGTGGCTCAGTGACTCAGCTCAGTCTCTGGCCTTCCCACGCCTCTTTCGTTGCTGCGCACGCTTCTCCCTCCGACGCTGCCTGGGATCAAGCCAGGATTCATCATCCTCGCTCCCTATCTGTTGTTGTTTCGATATGCTTTCCTCCTGGCACATCCCAGGCTGTTCCTCTTGGCTTTCGGATGAAACCTGAGGCATTGCCAGAGAGGAGGGTCCTGGAGAGGGAGGCCTTGTCAGTTCCTCCCCATCACCTTCTGAGTCCTCTTCCTCTGTTAGGACAGGCTCAGGAGTTGTGATCACAACAGCTGCCTCACACACAAATGTGGCGCAAAGGCAGGTACAGGGCCACTTCGCTCCTGCACTCTCCTCCCCCTTTCCTAATCTTGTGACCCTCTGGCTGGCTGTGGCTGAGTCCTGATCGCTTCAAGGTTGACTCAGCTTTCCATCCTTCCGGGGTCGATAAAATGACTTTTATTAACTGTTTTATTAACTGCTTTAACTATAAATGGATACCAATTCTGTTAAATTAGATGGAATAAGAAGAAAGAAGACTTGCTTTCCTTTTATCCATTTGTTTAATGGTTATGATAAGTGAGAGATGGAGTTGAATTTAGGGGATTTAAGCTGTATTTTATATTTTGTATTTGCTCTGGGAAGTCGGGGGGGTGGTTGGGGAGGGGGGAGAAAATGTATGTAAAACTTTTAAAACTTTTTCAATAAAAAAAAAAATGATGAGCCAGATTGTTGGGGGGACAATATGCTGGCTCTGTAAACCGCTTAGAGAGGGCTGCAAAGCCCTGTGAAGCGGTATATAAATCTGTGCTATTGTTATTTTTGAACTTTGCTTGGTTTCCCAAGTCAGTTTCCCATGTCAACTGGGAAATTAAGTCATCCACCTTTATGATGAAATTAAGTCATTCACCTTTATGAAGCCCTCTGGGCAAACACAGGCTACCTGTGGGATGGCCTTTTCCTACGAGCATCTACCTGTCCTACCAGGTGAGATAAGATGGGCTCACTCTTATTCCCTTCCTCTAAATTTTGCCACGTGATGGGATCTAGGAAGGATGCCTTTTCTGGGCTAGCTCCAGCCTATGGAACTCTTTGCCCCATGAAGTTTTGGAGGCACCTCTCTCTCTAGCCTTCCACAAAGCTGTGAAGCCCTTGGTTTTCGCCCCGAAGTGCTGGGAGAAGACTAAATAATTGCCTTTAGATCTTTGATTTGGTGCTAGGTTTATGTTGAGTTTTAAGATTTAATGGTTTCATGCGTCTTTCAGTTTTTGATTGGAAGCCACCCAGAGTTGGTTGAAAAATGGGTGACTCCATCATCCTTTTATTTATTTATTTTATTTATATTTATATGCCGCCCTTCTCCGGAGACTCAGGGCAGCTTACAATGCGTTAAGCAATAGCCTTCATACTTTTGTATATTTATACAAAGTCAGCTTGTTGCCCCCACAAACCGGGTCCTCATTTTACCCACCTTAGAAAGGATGGAAGGCTGAGTCAACCTTGAGCCTGGTGAGATTCGAACTTACAGTAATTGCAGGCAGCTGGATGTTAAATGCTGCCTTAGTAGGAGGCATTAGCCTGCTACGCCACTCAGGCGCCTCAAAGGATCCTTTTAGCCAGTCTACCCACTGCAGGATGAAGGCCTCGTCTGCAGGCTTCGAACCAATACAGTCCCGAGCTTTCTTTTGCCAATTGGGCCTGCGATACTTGCTGGTGTTTTCGATCCATCTTGTTTTAGGTTTCTTTTGTGGACACTTTAAATCAGTGTTTCTCAACCTTGGAAGCTTGAAGATGGGTGGACTTCAACTTCCAGAATCCCCCAGCCAGCAGCGCTGGCTGGGGGATTCTGGGAGTTGAAGCCCACCCATCTTCAAGCTTCCAAGGTTGAGAAACACTGCTTTAAATGTTCTAAATGAGGGTGTCAAACTCAAGGCCCACAGGGTGATTAATCTCGCCCATGCGGCCATCCTGGAAACAATGAAAAACTGGCCTGCGGTGCCTCTGCCAGCGAAAACAGAGCTCGGAAAAGCTGTGTGCGGCCCTTGTGAGCTCCATTTTCGCTGGCGGAGGGTCCCAGCCGAAAACAGAGCTCGGGAGCCCATTTTTGCTGGCAGAGTGCTCCGGCCACCACAGCCCCCCCCCCCAAACACGAGTGACGTCAAGCTGGCCATGCCCCCCCCCAGCCCTCCCGAGGTCAAATACAACCCTGATACGGCCTCAGTGATGTGACCCTCAATGAAGTCGACTTTGACACCCCTGTTCTAAATAAATAAATTGGGGGAGTTTGATTATTTCTTAAATGAATACATCAGCCATCTCAGTCTGCAAGGCTACTCAGGGAGTTGCAGCCAGGTTTGGGGAAGAAGCAGAGGTGGGTTTCAGAGGTGGATTGGGGAGGAAATGGGGATTTTGCAATATCCTTCCCCTGGAGTGGGGAGGGAATGGAGATTTTGCAGTATCCTTCCCACTGGAGTGGGGAGAGAATGGGGATTT
>WNWU01000029.1:6013944-6058314 GCA_012654045.1 Ptyas mucosa | reverse complement strand
GGGAGAGAATGGGGATTTTGCAGTATCCTTCCCACTGGAGTGGGGAGGGAATGGGGATTTTGCAGTATCCTTCCCCTGGAGTGGGGAGGGAATGGAGATTTTGCAGTATCCTTCCCCTGGAGTGGGGAGGGAATGGGGATTTTGCAGTAACCTTCCCCCTGGAGTGGGGAGAGAATGGGGATTTTGCAGTATCCTTCCCCTGGAGTGGGGAGGGAATGGGGATTTTGCAGTATCCTTCCCCTGGAGTGGGGAGGGAATGGGGATTTTGCAGTATCCTTCCCCTGGAGTGGGGAGGAAATGGAGATTTTGCAGTAACCTTCCCCTGGAGTGGGGAGGGAATGGGGATTTTGCAGTATCCTTCCCCCTGGAGTGGGGAGAGAATGGGGATTTTGCAGTATCCTTCCCCTGGAGTGGGGAGGGAATGGAGATTTTGCAGTAACCTTCCCCTGGAGTGGGGAGGAAATGAGGATTTTACAGTATACTTCCCCTGCCACGCCCACCAAGCCACACCCACAGAGCCAATAATAAAATTTTTTGAAACCACCATTGGGAAGAAGGCCATTTTAGCAGAGTAAGCAGGACAGCCCCACCCAATTGGCCAACGGCCACCCCAAAGAAGAGACGGTCCCTCTTTGATTTCTCCATTTTATTGTCCACAAAAGTTTGCTCAGAGGCATAATACTGTCACCGTGACACTGAGCGCAGCAGCCCAGCAACGCCCCACCGAGAAACAGCAACACCTCCTCCCCACTCAGGAAAAAGCACAGTGTGTTGGACGATGGCAGCTGCAGAGTCGCTAACGGTGCTCACACACACATACACACACACACAGCCACACAATGTTGCCCATCTCCTGGCTGAGACCAACGGGGAGAGTTTTAAATAAGAAAACTAGATCCGTGTTTCTCAACGTTGGCGACCATGGCTGGCTGGGGAATTAAGGGAGTTAAAAGTTGTCCAGGTTAGGAAACGCTGATCTAAATGCTTCCTATTAGCCGGAACACACACTCACCTGCAACACTGACACACCCTCGCTTTAAGAAAAGGAGTTGGGGGTGGGGTCTGATTCCCCCCCCCCCTTTCTCACGATCTGGCCCCCCCCCAAAAAAACCCCCCCCCCCCCCCCCCCCCCGAGGGGCAGCCAGATCATAAAGGCGCAGTCCTCATGCTAATATCGAAGTTTATATACATTATTCACATCCTTTGTTACCCAGCCAGTTAAATAACTATGTGGTTATATAGTGTTGAAGATGAGCTATGAGATTGGGGGGGGGGGGGCAGTCTGATAAGGTGCTTATTAAAAAAAAAATAATACTAGTCATAAAATGAGGACAGGAAGAAGAGTGAGTGAGTCCACAGGGCTGGCACCCCAGCCTGGCTCCTTGCGTTGCCCTCAAGTCCACCGAGGGGCAGAATTTGCCCTGGCTGATCATCTTCCAATCTAACGTAGCCTGAAGTTGGCCCATCGTTGCACCCGTCCTTTGACATCACCCCCATCTACAGAACCTCTGCAGGAAGAGAAGAAAGAGAAAAATCAAAGAGTTGTGGAGGACTAAATGCTCTAGACATAGCACCGGTTTTTTAAAAAGTTTTTATTTTATTTTATAAACAAACAAACATACAATAGATAATCAATCATTCAGTGTATCATCTGAGTCAGAAGTGAAATCCTACCGGTTTGGACCGGTTTGGGCGAACTGCTAGGGATTATGGGCATCAGTTCGCCGAACCGGTAGTAATTACCTCTCCTTGGCCCCACCCACATCCAGCTGGTCGCCACTCACCTCTTCCGGCTGCTCGATATTCCACAGAATTCAATGTTAAATGCAGCAGAGAGAATGCTAACTTTTCTCCCTCCATTCAGAACGGAGCTGCTGCAGCCTGTCCCTTTAAGGTAGTCCCCAGGAGGGAGGTGGCCAGGAGGGAACCATAAAGGGAGCAGCAGCTCCCTTCTGAATGGAGGGAGAAAAGTTAGCATTCTCTTTGCCACAGAATTCAATGTTAAATGTGGCAGAGAGAATGCTAATTTTTCTCCCTCCATTCAGAATGGAGCTGCTTCAGCCGGTCCCTTTAAGGTAGTCCCCAGGAAGGAGGGGGACTGGGGGGGGGGGGAAGCAGCTGGAATGGAGTCGTTTTTGTGAAAGGCAGGAAAATGGGGCAGGGGATTTTCCTGCCTGTCATCCATTCCTCAATCTCAGCACAGACCGAGGGAAGGATGGTAGGCAGGAATATTCCCCTCCCCATTTTTCTGCCATTCGTGACAAGGAGTAGCTGGGAGAGGAGGAGCTAGTGAGGAGCCCCTCGATGTGAGTGATGTCGACTTGGCCACGCTCATCCAGTCACATGACCTCCCCCCAACAAGCCACGGCCACAATTTTTTAAATTTCCCCACTGATCTGAGTGCATCTTTTGTGTCTTCTTCTTACTTCTCCAACATTTATCATTTCTTAATATTATAATTTCATTTATTTCTCCCACATTTCTTGCTTTTCTATTAATACATTTATTCTCCTCTTTCTTCTTCACTTATTTCATTACAACATTGCCATATATATATATATATATATATATATATATATATATATATCTATATATCTATATATCTATATATATCTTCTCTAACCAATGTTAAAATTGCCCCCATATCTTAAAAGTATTCCGATTCCTCTCTTCTTTAATTGTCAGTCAATCTATTCATTTCTGCACAATTCAATATTTTCTTAATTACTTCCCCCTGTGTAGGGATTTTCTCTGCTTTCCATCTTTGAGCAAATACTATCCTCGCTGCAGTTATTACATGTATAATCAAATATATATTTTCTTTACTAAATTTCTCTGGTAAGATACCCAATAGGAACAGTTCAGGTTTTAAATCTCTGTGTTGTTGTATCATTTCTTCTAACCATGTTTTAATTTTAATCCAATAATGTCTCGCTTCTGAACACGTCCACCATATATGATAATACAATCCTGGTATTGGATGGCATTTCCAACATTTAGCTCATTTATCTTTAAACATTTTTGTCAGTTTTTCAGGTGACATGTGCCATCTGTAAAACATTTTATATTGATTCTCCTTATATGCTGTGGACATTGTTAATTTATAATTCCTTTCTAATAGCTGCTGCCATTTATCTAACTCAAACGAATATCCAAATTTTTTTGCCCAAGCTATTATTGTTTCTTTTACCTGTTCTTCTTCTAATTCAATACTAAGTAAGTGATTATATATTTTTAAAATTATTTTTTCATCTGTTCTTGTATCTTATGCAGTTCTGTCATTTCTAGATAAAAACCATATAATTTAGCATCTTTTTCATATCTTGTTTATATGTGCATATGAGTATACCAGTCCATCTCAATCCCTTTTTCTTCTATTTCTTGTTTCCCTTTCAATTCCCCCTTATCCCCTTATCAATTTCTCTCTTATAGCACGGTTCTGACCAGGGGTGGGTTCTAAAATTTTTTATTACCGGTTCTGTGGGCATGGCTTATTTTGTGGGCGTGGCTTGGAGGGGGGTAATATGACTGGGTGGGCGTGTCCAACTTTTTTTTTTTTTACTTTTAAAAGCATTTTTTCTACAACCTTAAGAGGTTGCAGAAAAAAATGCTTTTAGAAGTCTCTGACAATCAGGCAACTCAGCTGGGATCGCCAGAGGCTTTTAAAGGCATTTTAAAAATGCTTTTAAAAGCCTCTGACAATTCCAGCTGAGTTGCCTGATCGTCAGAGGCTTTTTTTTTTTACTTTTAAAAGCATTTTTTCCGGTCGAAGAGGTTGTAGAAAAAATGCTTTTAAAAGTAAAAAAAAAGAAGCCTCTGATGAGGTGGGAGGGGTAAGTGAATGGCAACCGGGCCGGGGACCGGTTCAGGGGTGTGGCCAGCCAATGTTATTATCGGTTCTCTGAACTACTACAAATTTTTACTACTGGTTCCTGTGAACCGGTGCGAACCAGGAGTGACCCACCACTGGTTCTGACCCACCCAAGCTTCCCTGTGTAAGACAGGACTAAATGCAGGTAGTTCTTGAGTTACAACCACAATTGAGCACAAAAAAGTATGTGGCTCAGTGAAACATTTCTTAAGTCAGTTTGTCCCATTTTACGACTTCTCTTGCCACGGTTGTTAAATGAATCATATTGCATTTATTAAATTAGGAACACGGTTCTTAACTGAATCTGGCTTCCCCATTGTCTTTGCTTGTCAGAAGGTCGCAAAAGCGGATCGCATGACCCCAGGACACTGCAACCGTCATAAATATGAACCAGTTGCCAAGCATCTGAATTTTAATCATGTGACCAAGGGGATCCTGCATTGGTGGTATGTGTGAAAAACAGTAATAAGTCATTTTTTCCCCAGGGCCATTATAACTTTGAACGGTCACTAAATGAACTGTTGTAAGTCGAGGACTACCTGTACAGGTAGTACAGGTAGTCCTCGACTTATGATCGCAACGGAGTTCAAAATTTCCGTTGCCAAGCAAGGCAGTTGTTAAGAGAGCAGTGCCCCGTTTCCCCATTTTAACACCTTTCTGCAATGATTGTTAAAGCGAATCACTACGTTTGGACGTTAAGTGAATCCGGCTTCCCACATTGACTATGCTTTGCCAGAAGATCCCTAAAGGAAGGTTGCAAATTACATTCTCAGGACTCTGGGATCTTGGAACCCTTGCAAAGTTGCAAAGTTTGATCATGCGTGAACTACGGGGATGCTGTAATGGTCCTAAGCATGAGAACTGCTCATGTCACTTTTTTCCAATGATGTTGTAACTTTGAATGGTCATTAAACAAATGGTTGTAAGTCGAAGACGACCTGTAATCCCTTTTCTGCCCAGACTGGCATATTTGTTGTTCTTTTCACTCTTTAAAATTTGACAATAAAGCGTTGCAAAAATCGGGCATGACTTAGCTTCACCGCCACCTTCCTTAGCAACGGAAATTCTGGGCCCAATTGTGGTCGTAACGTCGAGGAGTTCTGTGCTCTTGTGAACTGTTAGGGAGGGGCTGTCCTCGCCCTCTTTCTCTCACACTGAGTTGCCTCTTAACTCCTCTGGAATGCAGCCCCTCCCCTCCTGGGAGTCACCATTCCATCATAGGCAGAAGAATGCTCCTGGCTGGGGAACGGAGGCTTCCTTACCTGTGACCTGTGGCGCCTGGGCCACGGCATTGTTGAGGAAGGGCTCCTTGTTGGCAAAAGGCAGGATGGGCTCATCGGCCACGCTTAGCCCTGACCCCGCAGGGTGCTCCCGTCCACTAGGCTCTTGGGGAGAAGGGAAGCCATTCTCATGCTTGCTGGACTGCAGACCATTCACCAGGGCAAGGGTGGGGTTGATGGAGGAACTGCAGCGGAAAGAGAGGTGGGGGGGAATGTGAATTCACGGCATCACAAGCTTCCCTCAAGGAGACGGGAAGGAAGACAAAGGGGGGCAGAAGGGGGGACATCCTGGAGAGCAGATCTTTGCAGGTATCCACACACAAATCATTGTTTTAGCCCCAGGTGTTCTCCCCTGCATTAGTGTAAAGCAGAGGTCTTCAAACTTGGCAGCTTTAAGACTTGTGGACTTCAACTCCCAGAATTCTCCAGCCAGCAGAGGTGGCTGGAGAATTCTGGGAGCTGAAGTCCACAAGTCTTAAAGCTGCCAAGTTTGAAGACCTCTGGTGTAAAGGACTGTTGAGCTGGCCTTGGGAAAGGAGGAACAAGGAAGGGAAGGAGAAAAGAAGCCATTCAGGAAGGACTCGGAGCAAGCAGTCACACTCTCCGGAGACAGAAAGGACAGAGGTCTCAAAGAGCCAAACCATCAATTCCTAACCATGCCCGTAGTCAATCAAGGGATACAACTATTGTTGACTGTTGGCCATGGCTACTACTACAGGAGGGATGCGGTGGCTGAGTGGCTAAGACGCTGAGCTTGTCGATCGAAAGGTTGGCAGTTCAGTGGTTCGAATCCCTAGCGCCGCGTAAGGGGGCGAGCTCCCGTTACTCGTTCCAGCTTCTGCCAACCTAGCAGTTTGAAAGCCCGTAAAAAAATGAAAGTAGAAAAATAGGGACCTCCTTTGGTGGGAAGGGAACAGCGTTCCATGCGCCTTTGGTGTTTAGTCATGCCGGCCACATGACCACGGAGGCGTCTTCGGACAGTGCTGGCTCTTCGGCTTTGAAATGGAGATGAGCACCACCCCTAGAGTCGGGAACAACTAGCACGTATGTGCGAGGGGAACCTTTAGCTTTACCTTTACTACTACAGGTGCTACCCTGTGCTCTTTCTGGGTGCAATCCAAAGTGCTGGTTGTCAGTTTTAAAGCTCTACATGGCTTGGGACTGGATTACCCAACGGACAGTCTTCTCCTGAGAGTTTCTACCTGTCCAATTCTGTAGTAGATTGGGGATGCTGTGGGTCCTGTCAACTGGCAGGCACCAGGAGACATACCCCCACCTTGGCAATAGTCCCTGCCCTTTGGAACATGCCTCCTTTGGTGCCCAGAATGGCCCCCGACCTTTTAGTCTTTTGTAAGGTTTTAAAGATCCTAATCTTTAAAGATTAGAATGTGGGGGAGGTCTCCAAACTAGGCAACTTTTAAGACTTGTGGACTTCAACTCCCAGAATTCCATGGCTGGCTGAGGAATTCTGGGAGTTGAAGTCCACAAGTCTTAAAGTTGTCTGGTTTGGAGACCCCTGGAGTAGAGACAATGGCACATTAGCATGAACTGGGGACCAGGTTTTTGTCATTTTTAATGTTTTTATGTTTTACCTGGCTGAGTTTTACAGATTTTAAAATGATTATATGTGTCTTTTAATTTTTAATTGGGAGCCTCTCTGAGTTGGTTGAAATATGGGCGACTATATCAGTGTTTTAAGTACATAAATAAAATCAGGCTATGGTCCTGGAAATATTAGGGCCCCCCGTTACCTGGTTGTTGCAGTGTTAATTTTTATGTAACTTTATTATGATAATTTATAGCTATAATCTGTAACTGTTCTTGTATTTTTATGGTTTTAATTAGTGTGATATTGTTTGTCGCCCAGAGTCAATTGGGTTGAGATCAACGAGTATAGAAATTAAATAGCAGCATGGCTGGATAGAGATTATCTGCCTGTCTGTGTGTCTGTCTGACTATCTATCTATCTATCTATCTATCTATCTATCTATCTATCATGATTATATGATAGATATACGATTGATAGATGATAGACGGATAGGCAGATATGATACAGAGAGAAAGATGATTGATATAGATGATAGATTGACATAGAGATAATAGATATATGCCGTATTTTTCAGAGTATAAGACACACTTCCCCCACCCCCAAAAGGAGATGAAAATTTGGGTGTGTCTTATACACCGCATGTAGCCCCACCCACCCACTGGCCCCCACCCTTTGGCCTCTGCCTCCCAGCAATTTACCTCCTTGCAGCAAACAGCAAATAGCCCATTTCAGCTTCAGCACAGCCTGATTAGCACGATCAGCTGATTGTTGGTTGGATCGGCCTCCCAACCCTCAGCTGTTTCAGGCTGCAGGGATTGCCATTGCCTATTGCCGCGTGGGCCTCCGCTGCTTGCTGCAAGGAGGCAAATTGCTGGGAGGCAGATTTTTTTTTCCTTGTGCTAATCAAGCTGTGCTGAAAACAAAAATGTAAGTAAAGCAGGCTGTTTGCTGCAAAGAGGCAAATTGCTGTGAGGCAGAGGCAGATTTCTTTTTCTTGTTTTCCTCTCCAAAAAAGGGAGGAAGTCCGGGAGCATCTTATACTCTGAAAAATACGGTAATGTTGCTGCCAAATTTCAGGTGCTGGGCAAATCATTGTCTTAAAAGTTGTTAACCACCTCCAGTGGGAATTTTAAAAAGACACCAAAAGGAAGTGAAGACAACTCATTTTCTTGTATTCCAGGATGAGTTGGTAATTTGGCCCCTGCATGCATCAGAGATCCACTGTAACCCTGATTTCAGCCACCTGAGATCTTGCAAAGGTTTGGGTATTTTCATAAGATCTTGCACTAAAAGCCTTTAAACCATTTTAGAGCATTTTGTTTGCCTGTTTGGGTGCTCAGCACCCGAGAAGATTGCTATTCCCTGAATTATCCAAATGAGCCGTTTGCTGTTTCCCAGGATTAAGAGGTAAGATTGAAAAAAACAAGCCGAAAGGCAGGAGAAACCGAAAAAGGAATTGGAGAAGGAAATAATAGGGCCCCGATAAAAATCAGCAGGACAATAAATCTCTTGTTGAAGGGACCGCTTAAGTTTGATCCCGCTCTGATCCCAGAGTATTCCAAGAATGCGAAGAAGCTGCACATTCCCTTGGAACGGAGCCAAATGAGAACCTTCATCCGGTCTCCGTATGCTTTTGTTCAAGACACAAAATAATGCATCTGCTTTTTAAGCAGCTGCATCACAGGCGCTTCCAGCCATGATTCTCAACCTCGGCAACTTGAGGATGTGTGGACTTCAATTCCCAGAATTGCAAAAATGCTGGCTGGGGAATTCTGGGAGTTGAAGTCCTCACATCTTTAAGTTGCCAAGGTTGAAAAACACTCATCTAGATAATGTGGCTGATCTTGTGTGTGGGGGAAACCCCCCCCCCCCCAGCTGGTTGGATCTGATTAATAAGTGGATGGAGGAAGGCCAGAAAAATCCATGGCGTTCCAGAAGGGAAAGCTTTAGTAGCCCCTTCCTTATTGTTGACAAGAAAACCACCTAGACCAGGGGTGTCAAACTCAAGGCCTGGGGACCAAATCTGGCCCATAGGGTACTTAGATTTGGCCTGTGGGGCCACCCTGGAAACAGCAAAGGACTGGCCTGCGGTGCTTCTGCCAGCAAAAACGGGCTCCCAAGCTCTGTTTTCTGCTGCCACGGCCTCCTGCGATCCTCTGCCAGTGAAAACCGAGCTCACACGGCCCTCCCGAGCTCCTTTTTCACTGACAGAGGTGTTAGGATGTGGTATAAGCCTAACAAGTTGTTCAGGCAATATATGTGTTCTATAACTGTAAATGAGTTCTGTAACTTTAAGATGTAATGCTGACTAATTGTACTGTTGAGTCATTGCACTGCTGACTCCACTTATCTTAAGTGGATAATTACTAGTGTATATATGAAGAGAGCTGAGCTATAGTCATTGTTGAATGACTTGTTGGTTGGAACTGTTACCGTCGTGTGTAAAGGAACTCTCATCGTGAATGGATCAATGGCGTTGAATCGCTGTTCATTACCTACTGCTGTTTTTTGTTTTTGTTTTTGTTTTTTAATTTGATTTATATGCCACCCTTCTCCGGAGACTCAGAGCGGCTTACAATGTGTTAAGCAATAGCCTTCATACTTTTGTATATTTATACAAAGTCAGCTTATTGCCCCCATAATCTGGGTCCTCATTTTACCCATCTTAGAAAGGATGGAAGGCTGAGTCAACCTTGAGCCTGGTGGGATTTGAACTTGCAGTAATTGCAGGCAGCAGATGTAAGTGGATGTTAATTACTGCCTTAGTCTACTGAGTCTACTGAGCCACCAGAGCTCCTACTCTGTTTTGTATGGTGAGAAGATTTCTGTAACTCCAGACTGATTTGAATGGCTAAAGACTCGGATTTATCAAAAGACTATGCAATTGTTTTTTTCCACTACAAAGTAAAAGCTTTGTTAAACCAGTTCATATGTGTTGTATTCATTTGCTCTCAGTACCGTTTCTCTGTGCACTTGCTCTGCTGGTTGGTTAACACAACAATATCCTTAACAAGAGGGTTGCAGGAGGCCGTGGCAGCAGAAAATGGAGCTGGGGAGCCTGTTTTCGCTGGCAGAGTACTCGGGCCACCACTGGCGCCCCTCCCCCCAACAGGAGTGATGTCGAGCTGGCCATGCCCACCCCAGCCCTCCGAGGTCAAACCCAACCCTGAAGCGGCCCTCAATGAAATCGAGTCCGACATCCCTGACCTAGTCAATGACATGTCAAGCTCCACTTGAGGGAGACATTTATCTTTCAGTACCAACAAAGAAGGGGATTCTGGGAAAGCGCCCGCCATGGCATTCCTGTAATGTTCCGACCTGCTTTTCCAACTCTTTATATACCTGTGCTGTATGCCCTCTGGACTCAGCCCTTTGCGACTGGCCGGGCTTGAGGGTTGCATCTCGGGCAGCTCTTCTTCCTTGGGGAGACTTCCAGGGTATTTCTTGCCATCTGAAAATGGAAGAAAATCTTCTATCAAGCACCTTAGAACAGGGGTCCCCAACCTTCGGTCCATGGCATGCCAGAAACCGGTCCGCGCAAACAAGCTGTTCTGACCTTGGCTTCCCCAGCAACATGAAGCCGAGTCTTCATCCCGATGAACCGTTTTTATTTAATTTACAGTGAATTCTCTCCAGCAAAGTCTTTCCTCTCCCACAGTCTTTCAAGATAGTTCACAATTACCGACCTTTATCAGGCTTGGAGAATGGCCGGGCCGGTATCTTTCAGACACCACAATACTTGGCAAGAATGCAGGAATGAACTAATTGTCTCCTGCAAACTCCACTCTCCTTTCGCTCTTCTTTTATTCCCTCTGGGAGGGGCCATTCATCATCCACCTGTGGCCTTAGTCCCAAGTCGACCCTTGTTCTTTAGCTGTTCCCTTCATCAGGAAACTCTGCGCAGGAGCACACTGGGAACAGGCTCCAGCTGTTCGTCTGCCTCACAGATGTCTAATTCTAAAGGCAGCTGATAACTCTCAGATGGCCCTGGCCCCCTCTCTGCCTCCGATGCAGAGCCCTCATCCGAGCCTTCCCCAGACTCCAGGACTGGCCCATGTTCCTCCCCAGCCTCCTCACTGTCTGAATCTGCTGCCAGCTCTGCTGGCCGCTGTCAGGCCACAACACAAGCAAAGCCCCAACCACGGAATGCAGGCAGCACATGAAACCACACCCTCTCTGGTCCACGGAACCGGTCCCTGGTGCCCAAAAGGTTGGGAGCCACTGCTCTAGAGGCCACAGAATCCTAGGACCTCCTCCATCCTCCCCTCCCAAAAAAGAAAGCTGGGTTTCTCAATGGGACCCAAAATGAATCTGTATTCATCCATGATGAGTCTATGAGCAGAGTTCATTTAAAAATGAGAGAAACTCACGAGATTACAGGTAGTCCTCAACATACAGCCACAATTAGGACCAACATTTCCATTGCTTAGCAGTTGTTAACCGAGTCACACCTGGGGTGGTGGTGGTTGTTGTTTTTGCCATAGTTGTTGTGAAACATTGATGTTGTTAAACGAATCAGATAGGCATTAAGCGAATCTGGCTTCCTCGTTGACTTTGCTTGTCGGAAGCCGGCTGAGAAGGTCACAAATGGTGACCTCATGACCCCGGGAATCATCGTAAATATGTGTTGGTTGCCAAGCATCTAATTTTGAACACATGATCACGGGGACACTTGTGACTGTCGTAAGTGGGAGGACTGATTGTAAACTACTTTTTTCAATGTTGTTGCAACTTCAGATGGTAGCTAAAGGAATGGTTCTAAGTTGAGGACCACCTGTAATCAGATTTCATAATGAGTATATTGAAGGATGCAGAACGGGATTCTCACCTGGACCCATTCCATCCTCTTGCTTCTCTTCCTTGCCATTCACCATCTTCTTGTCCTCTTTCTTCTGCAGAAAAAGGAGTGGGAGATATATTAAGTGAGAAGGAAGCAGGTCTTCAACCAGTATGTTGGCAGAAGAAGCCTCCATGCTTGCTATCTTCTTGTGGAAGGAAGGAAGGCTCACGAATGAAGGCAAATATACAGGTCCCAGGATAATGTTACAAGATCCAACTGGAGTCGGTCACCATGACCAGAGATTGTGTCTTCCGAGTTTTTGGACTCGTGCTGGAGCCCATCCTTGGGGAACTTCTCTCTCCTGGAATGTGTGCTTTGGACCAGGGGTAGACTTCAAAAATTTTAGCAATTTTAGTTCTCTGCCCAGTTGCTGGGTGGGCGTGGCCAAGTCGGCCTCTTGCACCACAGTGGGGGGCATTTTTGCCCTCCGGAGGCTCTAGAGCCGTGATGGCGAACCTATGGCACGGGTGCCACATGTGGCACGCGGAGCCATATTGCTGGGCACGCAAGCTCAGCTCTGGCACACATGCGTGCACCAGCCAACTGATTTTTGGGCCTTCTGGGCCCACCAAAAGTCAGGAAACACACTGTTTCTGGCCTCCGGAAGGCCTCTGGGAGGGGTAGGGAAAGCCGTTTTTCCCTCCCCAGGCTCCTAGAAAGGCTCTGGAGCCTGGGGAGAGCAAAAAACGGGCCTACCAGACCCACGGTGCCATCATCTGCCAAAAGCAGGGGGAGCACAGGGGGACGGAGCGTATAGAATTACGGGTGTGGGCACGCGTGCATGTGACCCCACCGCGCTCACCCCACTTTTGGCACGCGATGGCAAAAAGGTTAGCCATCACTGCTCTAGAGGTTTTCCTCGAGCCTCCAGGAGGGTGAAAATGGCCTCCCCAGGCTCGAGGGCCAGAAACAGGCCCATTTCTGGCCTTCCCAAACTTCCAGTAGGCCTGTTTTTCGCCCTCTCCAAGCCTCCATGCGTGCCTTGCACTTACCTGCATCCAAAACAGGCTGTGTGAGGACTCCTGGGAGGGGAGAGGTGGGGCAGCAGGGGCAGCCAAGAGTGGGATTTGGGGTTCTCCGAACTGCACAGAATCTTAGCTAGAGGTTCTCCTGAACCCCTGCGAACCCCCAGCAGCCCACCCCTGCTTTGGACTACATAAATCTCAGAAGAGTAATCCTCTGGTCCTGGTGACCAACCCAGATTGGAAGGAAAAATGACCACTGTATGTGAGCATCTGCAAAGGCCTTCCAGTATGCATGATTCCAGAAACCCAAGGCTGTCCTATCATAAGAGGGGCATAGCAGAAGACAGATGCCAAGTGGCAGATCCAAAACCTCTGTGGGGCAGCTGCGCATAAAGGTTTAAGAGTTGGGGCAGGCTGAATTGTGCTCCCAGTTCATTCAGAAGAAGGGCTGCTATTTGCTACCTCTTCTGGAGGCATCACCCTATCTAAAGCCAGAAACAGCAGCTCACAATCCTCTCATCTGCTGGAAGAGACCAGGAAGATCAACAGTAAAGCATTTGATAAAGTAGACCATAACCTACTACTAGATAAAGTAGAAAAATGTGGGTTAGACAGCATCACCACCAGATGGATTCGTAACTGGCTGACCAACCGCACTCAACGTGTAGTCCTCAATGGAACTGCATCTACATGGAGGGAAGTATGTAGTGGAATACCCCAGGACTCTGTTTTAGGCCCAATGCTCTTCAACATCTTCATTGATGACTTGGAGGAGGGGATAGATGGGAAAATCATCAAATTTGCAGATGACACCAAGCTGGCAGGAATAGCCAACACTCCAGAAGACAGACTTAAGATACAGAAGGATCTTGACAGGCTTGAACATTGGGCACTATCTAACAAAATGAAATTCAACTGTGAAAAAAGCAAGGTTCTACATTTAGGGAAGAAAAACAAAATGCACAGGTACCGTATGTGTGGTACCTTGCTCAATAGTAGTAACTGTGAGAGGGATCTTGGAGTCCTAATGGACAACCATTGAAATATGAGCCAACCGTGTGCAGCAGCTGCCAAAAAAGCCAACACAGTTCTGGGCTGCATAAACAGAGGGATAGAATCAAGATCATGTGAAGTGTTAATACTACTTTATAATGGCTTGGTAAGGCCACACTTGGAATACTGCATCCAGTTTTGGCCGCCATGATGTAAAAAAGATGCTGAGACTTTAGAAAGAGTGCAGAGAAGAGCAACCAAGTTGATTAGGGGACTGGAGGCTAAAACATATGAAGATCGGTTGCAGGAACTGGGTATCCTAGTCTAGTGAAGAGAAGGACTAGGGGTGACATAGCAGTCTTCCAATATCTCAGGGGCTGCCCCAAAGAAGAGGGAGCCAAGCTATTCTCCAAAGCACCTGAGGGCAGGACAAGAAGCAATGGGTGGAAACTAATCAAGGAGAGAAGCAAGCTAGAACTAAGGAGGAATTTCCTGACAGTTAGAACAATTAATCAGTGGAACAACTTGCCTGCAGAAGTTGCCCCAACACTGGAAATTTTTAAGAAGATGTTGGCTAACCATTTGTCTGAAGTGGTGTAGGGTTTCCTGCCTGGGTAGGGAGTTTGACTAGAAGACCTCCAAGGTCCCTTCCAACTCTGTTATTCTATTTCTATTCTACCTTTGCATCAGCTCCCTCGGCTTTTCGCGTCCGTTTCATGATCTCTTCCAGGCGCTGCAAGAAGAAAAACAAAACAAGAATGTCAGAAAAAAAACCTCCGGTCTTATTCAAATGCAAAAGTTTGCTGCCTCACCAGCCCCAACAGGAGGGGGAAGTCTGATTTATAAAACAGTGAGATTATTTGGGAATTATTTGGATGTTTTGCTACGGGGTAAGGATGCTAGAACATCCTGTACAGTTTTCAAACTGGAAGGGTTCACACAGGGAAAATGTAGTGGAGATCTCTTATTTATTTATTTATTTATTGGTTCGATTTATATGCCGCCCTTCTCCGGAGACTCAGGGCGGTTTACAATGTGTTAAGCAATAGCCTTCATACTTTTGTACATATCTGCTTAATAGGGCTTCCCCCCCCCCCCAAAGCGGTGTTCTTTTTTATACAAAGTCAGCTTATTGTCCCCACAATCCGGGTCCTCATTTTACCTACCTCGGAAGGATGGAAGGCTGAGTCAACCTTGAGCCTGGTGAGATTTGAACTGGCAGTAATTGCAGGCAGCTGGTGCTACTTAACAGCACTTTAGTTTGCTGCGCCACCAAGGCTCTTCAAAGCTTCAGGTACTAGGACCTGAAGAAGAATTACATGCCACTGTTCAAGTGTTATCCCATTACAAGTTATCCTTGCCCGACGACCCCATTGGGACCAGAATTTCCACTGCCAAGCAAGATGGTTGCTAAGTGAATTCGCACCCAACTGTATGATCTTTTTGCCATGGTGGTTAAGTGGATCACTGCAGTTGCTGAGTGAATCATGGGATCATTAAACAACTGTAGCTTTTTCCATTGACTCTCTTGCTTTCCCAACTGGCTTCTGATAAGCCAGTTGAGAAAGTTGCAAATGGAGATCACAAGATCCCGGAACACTGCAGCTATTGTAATTAGATGCTGGTTGCTAAGCACTTAAATTTTGATCACATGACTGTGGGAATGCTACAACAATGCCCGCCTTTGGGGTGGGTTTTAACTGTGCTCGCCAATAAAATTGAATTTCACCAAAGACGTCGTGATTTCCCGACTGCAACTCTTTAAAATCCAGCGGTTCGAGCGCCAACAACCAGACCCACAAGTGTAGAGTACAAATAAGGTACTTTACTGCTTTGTGCCTATTTCACGGGAATCTTCTTAGATTGGCCACTTGCCCCTGGGAAAGAGATCTACTCTTTCCCGGGGCAAGCGGCCAATCTAAGAAGATTCCCGTGAAATAGGCACAAAGCAGTAAAGTAGCTTAAAGTAGACTTATCTAAATTGCCTTCCAAGGTGTGTCAGGCCTTGTGTCTTGTGTTTGCATAACGACTCCAGACTATTTCCCATTTGACCCCTCCTCCTAACTGGGACAATTGCTCTCCAACACAGTGGCTAAGACAAGCTGTCCTGTTTCCTTGCTTTGGAAGTAAATTCCCAAGTACGGCGATTATAGAGATGTCCACAACTTGCATGATTAATGGGCGCAGCACTCCAGGTGCAGCCTACCAAGGATGCCGAGGCAACCCTCTTACCTTCTTCCTCTCCAGCCGTTCTTGTTCTTCTCTCTGGAAATGTTTTTCTCGTTCCACTCGCTGGCGTTCAGCCTCTTCCCGGGCCCGAGCCTCGGCTTCCTCCTTCTGCAAGGAAGGAGAGGAGAGGTGAGCACCCGCTGTGCCAGAGAAGGCTCCTCCCCATTTCCAGCTGCTGCAGAAGCACCAGGAGAGGAAGTGGGACTTTCTGAGTCAGACACCTCCCCCCTCTCCATGAATGAGAGAAAAAAAGGCAGCTCCTCCTGCTGGACCATTTGGGGAATTCAGGGATCCATCCAAGGGTGAAATGCTAACGGTTCGGGCCGGTTCGCCCGAATCGGTAGTAAAAAATGCTTTAAAAAAGTTAAAAAAAAAATCATGCAGCACAGCTGATTGCCAACAATCTTTTTTTTCACTTTTTAAAAGCATTTTTTACTACCGATTCGTCCAAACTGGTAGTAAAAAAATGCTTTAAAAAGTTTTTTAAAAAAGGTTCTGACAATCGCGGGCGCAGCTGTTTGTCAGAACTTTTTAAAACTTTTTTTAGTTAAAAAATGCTTAAAAAAGTAAAAAAAAAAGTTGGCCACATCCACCCAGTCACATGACCAAGCCACGCCAACCAAGCCACGCCCACAGAACCGGTAGAGAAAATTTTTGAATTTCACCACTGGATCCATCCCTGTAAAGGGGAAAGGTATTCTTTCTGGCTAAGCAAAACATCAACCCTTCTCAGCAGAACAGGTAGTCCTTGATTAGCGGCTGCCTCATTTAGTGACCGTTCACAGTTACGGCAGTAATGAAAAAGCTACGTGAGGACCAGCAGTCCCTCAACTCGCAACACCCACCTGCTTCTGCAGCCGTTCTTGTTCCTCCTGCTCTGCCCTGGCCCGTTCCTGAGCCTCCTGCTCCTCTTGGTGGGCCAGCTGCTCCTCCAGCCTAGCCAGCTCAACCTGCTGCTGCAGGCGGTCTCTGGCTTCTTGCTGAGCCCGCTCCTCTGCTTGGCGCCTGCCGGATGTCAAGAGTCAAAGTTGAAGCATAAAGCACAAAAATAAAGAATGGAAAGCACCCGCTAAGGGCATTTTAGCATGCCCCAGAAGCAGTACGCTTGCATTCCAGAAGCTTAACTCAGGTCATGGGAAGGGAAAATAAAACTCTGCACGTGTTCCATGTCACCATCTCGTTTCACCCATTTTCAGTTGAGTATCTGATCACTTCCCTAAGGGATGAGAAACTCAACCTACAACAAGGGTCAGCAACCCGCGGCTCTGGAGCCACATGTGGCTCTTTCATCCCTCTGCTGCGGCTCCATGTTGCTGGTCGGCTCCACAATTGATAGGGCTTTCGGTTAGGACAGGTAGAGGAAAAAGGACACTGTGCTAGGAGGAGAGTCTATGGTTGTGGAACGGAAATTCCAGTCAGCAGAGGAAAAAGGATGACGCACTAGGAGACTCTATGGTGGGGGAACCGGACTTCCGGTCAGCAGAGGAAAAAGGACGCCGCGCTGGGAGGAGACTCTATGGTAGGGGAACGGGACTTCTGGTCGGCTCCAGAATTGAATGGGGGCTTCCGGTTAGGACCTTTGTGGCTCTTTGAGAGTTTAAGGTTGCCGACCCCTGACCTAGAATGAGATGAAATGAGATTCTGACTGGTCACTTGAAGTTGGGCACTCATTGTGCTCAACTCTCCAGGAAAAAAATAATAATAGCATCTTCCTCCTCCATGAGGGCTAGAAACCTTGCTTCAGCTCCACTGGAAAACTCACCGCTCCTGCTCCTCTTGCTCCTTTCGTTCCTGCTCCTCCCGCTCCCGCTGTTCCCGTGCCTGCCGCCGTTTCTCCGACAGCAGTCTAGCAGCTTCTTCTCGGTCTGTGGTGCCAGCCATCGGTTTGCCTGGTGTTGAGGGAGGAGGAGGAGGAGGCATCGGGCTGGCAGCCCCAGACGGGGCAGTGATTTCTATAGAAAGCCAAAGGCAGGGTTAACCTGCTTCCCCCAGAAGGAGCCTCCCCAGCTGCCCACCAGTATCTCCACCCAGGCATCACATCCATAATGGAAGGGAAGAAGTAGCTTGGCTTGATTGTAAGGAGGCTCTGGGGTGGTTAAGGCAGCCCAGAATTTGCTTATTCAGTGGTTTTGGATAGTCACCACAGCTGCATTCACACAATGCTCTTAAGCCGAGGCTTAACTTATTGCTAAACTAACTAGGAGGGCATGCTTTACCTAACAGGAGGAGCGCCTCCCCCCCCCCAAAATTAACCAAGGTTAGCATTATCCAAGCTAGTCCCAAAGGTGCTTTTTCAAGAGGCCACCGGACTTTCTGGTTTTTCTTTGAAGACGTTTCGCTTCTCATCGGGGGTGAAATCCAGCAGGTTCTAACTGGTTCTGGAGAACCGGTAGCGGAAATTTTGAGCAGTTCAGAGAAACTGGCAAATATCACCTCTGGCTGGCCCCGGAGTAGGGTGGGAATGGAGATTTTGCAATATCCTCCCCCCAGGAGTGGGGAAGGAATGGGAATTTTGCAGCATCCTTCTCCTGGAGTGGTGTGGGAATGGAGATTTTGCAATATCCTTCCCTTGCCGCACCCACCAAGCCACGCCCACAGAACCGGTAGGAAAAAATTTTGGATTTCACCCCTGCCTCTCATCCAAGAAGCTTCTTCAGCTCTCGATGAGAAGCGAAACGTCTTCAAAAGAAAAACCCAGAAAGTCCAGTGGCCTCTTGAAAAAACACCTTTGGGACAACCGTGACCTGGATGACTGAGAATCTCCATAGACGCTATCCAAAATGCAACGGAGCTTCACCTGAGATGGTTTAGGAGGCTGTCTGCATGCAGCCCGTCTCAGCTTACTTTGCACAGTGGATATTATGATTGTGAAGTTTCCGAAAGATGCCCTAATTAATTCATGAGCCATGAGCCAAACTTCAAAAGAAATACAGTCATTTATTAGGAGCACCATTTCGGCAATATTCGGATGCAGTTAAAACTAATCCCACGTGGATTTACGTTCCCCTATGACCCTGTCTCTCCCCTCCTCCCTGGCCATGTCATAAATCACGTTCTCCAATTAACCACTTTGGCTGGCTGTGAAAACCCACACCCTCCTTTTGATTGCGGTACGGAAGCATGTATGGAATGTAGCTTCAGTTAGGGAAATCAATCAGCTCTATCAGTTCTCCCTCCCTCCTGCTTATGGCAACCTGAAAGCTTTGCAAGTTGACAAGGATGATGTCCCTACGAGACAGGCCAGGTTGAGAAACAGACCCTATGAGGAATATCGAAACTTGATTATCACATGATGTAATAACAGTATCTTGAGATCCTGCCAGTTTCCCTGTCTTTTATGGAAAACCTATGGGCTGTTATTTTGAGTCTCTCCCTTACACTTCCTCTTTTCCCCGGACTGAGATTTCATTCACTCTCTTTGCTTGCTATCTTTTGCTTCCTTCTCCAGGTAAAGTTGAAAGCTTCCATCCCTGCCTTGAGCAATCAGAGGAAAGGTAGAATATAACATGCTTTTTCCCTTCCTTTTTTACGCTTTTTGAATCATACCTGTATTAGGATTGTAATGTCCCAGTATAGTTTTCTAGCCCCCCCACCCCCTCTTGCGTATCGTAGTCCTTAACATACGGCCGTTATGGACCTTGCCCATTATGGTCATATTATTGTGAAAATCAAAAATGGGAGTCCAATTTGATGACATTTTTGTGGTGGTTGTTAAGCAAATCACCATGGTTGTTAAGTGAATCTGTGGTCATTAAGCAAACCAGGGCTTCTCTATTTTATTTATTTATTTTATTTTTTATTTTTATTTGATTTATATGCCGCCCTTCTCCGGAGACTCAGGGCGGCTTACAGTGCGTTAAGCAATAGCCTTCATACTTTTGTATATTTATACAAAGTCAGCTTATTGCCCCCACAATCTGGGTCCTCATTTTACCCACCTTAGAAAGGATGGAAGGCTGAGTCAACCTTGAGCCTGGTGGGATTCGAACTTGCAGTAATTGCAAGCAGCAGATGTTAATAGATGTTAATAACAGGGTGCTTTAAACCACTGTACTACAGGCTCTCTATGGGCATGGTTCTGCCGAAAACTGGAAGGGCCACGTTTTAGGAAAATTGTTGTAACACGTGGTCACTAGGGGTAGGTTCTACTTACTACTTTACTACCGGTTGGCAGCGGGGCCGGGCGCGCGCTCTTTCTCTTCGCTTGTGCGCCCACGTGCTCTTCTGCGCATGCGCAGAAGCATTTTGGTGACATCGGGGTCAGTGGGCGGAGCCTCCCGCCAGTTTTACTACCTGTTCTATAGAAACGGTGTGAACCGGGGGCAACCCACCACTGATGGTCGAAGGACTGCAGGATATTGCAAACGACTGTAAATGTAGTCTTGTTGTTGAGCACTCAACAGTCAGTCCACTGGCTCTCTGAATTGAGGTTGTAAATCTCCTTTTAGTCATAACTCTGAATGGATTCCTGTTATCAATTTTCAAATTCAATTGTTAATTCTTTAATTTCCACCTCTATGTCTTCTTTTAAGGGGACGCGGGGGCTCAGTGGCTAAGACGCTGGGCTTGTTGATCGAAAGGTCGGCAGTTCAGCGGTTCGAATCAGCGGTGTTCTCCCCTGCATTATTGTAAAGCAGAGGTCTTCAAACTTGGCGGCTTTAAGACTTGTGGACTTCAACTCCCAGAATTCTCCAGCCAGCAGAGCTGGCTGGAGAATTCTGGGAGCTGAAGTCCACAAGTCTTAAAGCCGCCAAGTTTGAAGACCTCTGGTGTAAAGGACTGTTGAGCTGGCCTTGGGAAAGGAGGAACAAGGAAGGGAAGGAGAAAAGAAGCCATTCAGGAAGGACTCGGAGCAAGCAGTCACACTCTCCGGAGACAGAAAGGACGGAGGTCTCGAAGAGCCAAACCATCAATTCCTAACCGTGCCTGTAGTCAATCAAGGGATACAACTATTGTTGACTTTTGGCCATGGCTACTACTACTACAGGAGGGACGCAGTGGCTGAGTGGCTAAGACGCTGAGCTTGTCGATCAAAAGGTCAGCAGTTCAGCGGTTCGAATCCCTAGCGCCATGAGCTCCCGTTACTTCTCTCAGCTTCTGCCAATTTAGCAGTTCGAAAGCACGTAAAAAAAAAAATCAGGGACCCCCTTTGGTGGGAAGGTAACAGCGTTCCGTGCGCTTTTGGCGTTGAGTCATGCAGGCCACATGACCACGGAGACGTCTTCGGACAGCGCTTGGCTTAGAAATGGAGATGAGCACTGCCCCCTAGAGTTGGGAACAACTAGCACGTATGTGCGAGGGGAACCTTTACCTTTACGCCTTCTTTTATTTGACTGCATTAATCTTGGACCGCAATCCAGTGTTAAATAACATCAACTATGGCCCACCTGCTGGTGTTTCACTGCTCCCCGTTGCCTTCAAGCTCTCCTCCGGGGCTGGAGAAGCTGCCCCACGTTCCTTCGGATCGTTCTTGCGTTCACGGGCCTTCGGTTGGCCTTCGGGCTCCCTGCGAACTCGCCTCTTGGGAGAAGACTGGGCACTGCGAGCCAGGCTTGGCCGATGTGAAATGCTGGGTCCCGGGCTTGGCGAGGCTTGGCGTTGTTTGGCTACAGCCGGCAAGGCTGGCTTGGGCTTAGGGCTTGGGCTGACAAAGGGAAGCATAGAGGAGATGGCATTAGAGATAAGGTAGGGGAAACAGCCAATCCTATTCTGGAGACTCTTCCTCAGAGGTCTTCAAACTTGGCAGCTTTAAGACTTGTGGACTTCAACTCCCAGAATTCTCCAGCCAGCTATGCTGGCTGGAGAATTCTGGGAGTTGAAATCCACAAGTCTTAAAGCTGCCAAGTTTGAGGACTCCTGCTCTTCCTGGAGCAGAAGTGGACAAAACAACTCTCCAATGATATGATTTCCAAGGAGAAATCATGCTCAGGATCTAACATCATCCCAGGCAGGAACAACAGGCAAAAAAGACCAACAACCGTGAAGTCCTGTTAAAATATGCAATTGTCCATTTCAGCCCTTCCCAACACAGCTGAATGTGTTGAATCCCACATTCCGGCTGCACAAAGCTTCCAGCTTCGTTTGCAAAAAACGCTTCGGAGCATGGAGGCCTGTGAATCTAAAACTGTCCTGCAATCCTAGGAAGAGACGCAGCTGCTTTAAAAGGGCTCCAGACTTGAGGCTGCTCTCACGTCCCCCTGGATGCAACAAAAGCATCTTTTCTGAATGATGTCCAAAAACTCAGAATTATTGGAATGATTCCCTTACTGTAACGGTAATTTCGACGGCTCTGCTGATAGATTGTACAAAATGGGATTATCGTCCTAATAGGGAGGGTTAGGAGGTTAGGAAAAAAAGAGCATTATTGCAAATAGAGGCATTCTTGGCAGGCAGCTTCATCCGTATAGTCATGGCCACCATTTTGAATTCTGATACACGGAATGGAGTGGAGTGGAGTGGAGTGGAGTGGAGTGGAGTGGAGTGGAATGGAATGGAATGGAATGGAATGGAATGGAATGGAATGGAATAGAATAGAATAGAATAGAATAGAATAGAATAGAATCTTTATTGGTTTAGTCATTTGACTACATTAAAAGTATAAAACTAATATAAATATATAAGTACTGTATATTTCAGAGTATAAGACACACCTTTTTCACCCAAAAAAAGACTGAAAATCTGGGTGCGTCTTATATTCCGAAGGTAGCCCCACCCAGCCTCACAAACGGAGATTTCAGAGGCTGAAAGAAGCCTCTGAAAGAAGCTTCAGAAAAAAGGCCTCCAAACAGAGCTTCAAAAAAAAAGAAAGCCTCTGAAAGGCTTTTATCTCAAATAATATGGCAAGCAACAAAAGAAGAATCAGTAAAGGTTCTAAGCAAACTATGCTAACAAATCTGGAGAATGACACAATAACCAACAGATCGGAAGAGGTTAATCTACATACCAATACCAAAGAAAGGAGATTGAACAGAGTACAGATAGTCCTTCAGAAAAAAAAGCCTCTGAAAGAAGCTTCAGAAAAAAAGCCTCCAAACAGAGCTTCAGAAAAAAAAGCCTCTGAAAGAAGCTTCAGAAAAAAAAGCCTCCAAACAGAGCTTCAGAAAAAAAGCCTCTAAAAGAAGCTTCAGAAAAAAAGCCTCCAAACAGAGCTTCAGAAAAAAAGCCTCTGAAAGAAGTTTCAGAAAAAAAGCCTTTTTTTCTGAAGCTCTGTTTCAGAGGATTTCAGAGGCAGGAAAAAGAGCAAGGCACAGAGCTCACAACCAACAAACCTGTTGCTAAAATTCACCTCTGGAAACAGCTGATTGGGACCAATCCACCCACCAATCAGCTTTTTTTCTTATTTTCCTCCCCAAAAACTAAGGTGCGTCTTATACTCCGAAAAATACGGTAGATGCAAGGAAAACAATAGGATGTGTTCACAGCAAGCCATCCCCCTTTACAATTAACTCCAATCTTATCTAAATATTCTGTCCTCTTCGAAATGACTTTTAATATACATCTCCCACAGTCAGTCACGATTGCAAAGTTGGTTTCCCAAAGTCCTTTTGGACAGTGCTAAATTAATTCGGCATCTCGTCAAGATCCTTGTGACTTCTTACCTGCCTTCGGGTACATGCAGCTGACGGGCCTGGCCAGAAGGCGTAGAGTGGCGTTTGCGGAGGGCTAAGGCACTCTTTTCTTGGGCGTTTTCCCGATCCTTGTCTTTCTTTTCTTTCTTTTTCTGATGCTGAGAAGAGGAGAAGAAACGAATCATAAAGCAGAACCCACTTTGATGGCAGAGAAGCAATTCTCCAGAGCGCTGGGCCAAATCAGTTCACAATAACACCATCTTCAAAGCAGGGGGTTGTTGAAAACAGTGCATCTCAATCTTGCCAATATATGGACTTCAACTCCCAGTATTCCCCAATCCTTCAAGATGTATGGAAGTCCCAGAACTGCCACTGTACTGGTTGGACCAACCTTTCTCTACCTGTCTGTACAGTCAGTTGCTTAGCAACTGAAAGCTCTATTGTTTTTCATCCATCTCTCCAGGCAACAGCAGAAGCATGTTTGAACATATAAAGCTCTGATGTAAAGGTTCCCCTCGCGCATATGTGCTAGTCGTTCCCGACTCTAGTGGGCGATGCTCATCTCCGTTTGAAAGCCAAAGAGCCAGCGCTGTCTGAAGACGTCTCCGTGGTCATGTGGCCGGCATGACTCAACGCCAAAGGCACATGGAATGCTGTTCTCTTCCCACCAAAGGTGGTGCCTATTTTTCTACTTGCATTTTTTACATGCTTTCGAACTGCTAGGTTGGCAGAAGCTGGGACAAGGAACGGGAGCTCACCCCGTTACACAGCACTAGGGATTCGAACCGCTGAACTGCCCGACCTTTCAATCGACAAGTTCAGCGTCTTAGCCACTGCATCCCTTATATGTATGCCAGTAGTGAGTTGCCCCCAGTTTGGACCGGTTCACAAGAACCGGTAGTAAAACTGGCGGGAGGCTCTGCCCACCACCCCGGATGCTGTCATCAGCGATCTGCGCATGCGCAGAAGCAAGGCGTGCACACAATGCCATTGCGAACCGGTAGTAAAGGTAATTAGAACCCACCTCTGATGCATGTATGATGTATATATGTATGTATATGTATGTAGTATTTGGCTAATCGGTGTCTCTTTCCCACCCACATACTTCAGGTCTGGAATTCCACCTAAGAGGCCAGGACTTGGGTTTAATTTAGGAAGAAGACTATAAGAGCCCCAAGAATTAAGCAAATCCTGGAAAACAACCACTGAATGAAACTCCTGCAATTTCCTCAAATGGCTGACCTCCCTCAAGGTCATTCCAGTTCTCCTCCACCCAACAGGCAGGTCTGAAAATGAGACGTAGCCGCCCCCCACATCTGGAGTAGGGGACAGCAGGTTGGGGGAAGCTGAACTGCTGCAGCACTCGAGACCATAAATCTGGCAGTCTCTGTTGCTTCTAACAAGAGAGAAGAAACTTTGGTGGGAATAAAGACGGGGATCTAAAGCAGCATTTGGCAACTTTACTCGGCGTTGAATTCTTTCAAAGTTGCCAGATTTGAGACACGCCGATCTAAAGAGTTGGGATGGTTAATAATAAAAAAAGAAGAAGAAACCATATAGCAACTTACAGGAGAGGAGTGAGGCTTATTCCGGGGAGTTACATCAGGGCTGCTGGTTGCTGGCCGCCGTCGCTCTGCACAACGGTGTACACGCTGGTTTTTGCAGGGGCTTACGGGGCTGGCGGAAGCTGAGCGGGGGCACACGGGGACTGTTGGCGGTGAATGAAAACAGAAGATCTGAATCCTCTCTAGGATGGTTTAGCAATATGAGACGTTCGTGCTCGCTTGCGTGAGCAGTGGGTGAGCCTGTGCGTGCACACTCAATTCTACAGGCACTCATGCACAGCGCTCATGGAAATGGAGCTGTGCGCACACATGCTTGCCAGCCACTGGCGCAAACCATGCCCTCCCCCTCCCTGCCAGTCTGCAAAGCTGGAAATGTTAGGGAACTCTGGCTTATTCAATCAGCCAAGCATCACATGCTAAGACACAAACCCTGGTTCATAAACCAGGGGTGAAATTCAGCAGGTTCTAACAGGTTCTGGAGAACCGGTAGCGGAAATTTTGAGTAGTTCAGAGAACCGGCAAATGCCACCTCTGGCTGGCCCCAGAGTGGGGTGGGAATGGGGATTTTGCAATATCTTTCTTCCAGGAGTGGGGAGGGAATGGGGATTTTGCAGTATCCTTCCCCCAGGACTGGGGAGGGAATGGAGATTCTGCAGTATCCTTCCCAGGAGTGGGGAGGGAATGGGGATTTTGTAATATCCTTCCCTGGAGTGGGGAGGGAATGGGGATTTTGCAGTATCCTTCCCTGGAGTGGGGAGGGAATGGGGATTCTACAGTATCCTTCCCAGGAGTGGGGATGGAATGGGGATTTTGCAGTATCCTTCCCTGGAGTGGGGAGGGAATGGGGATTTTGCAATATCCTTCCCCCAGGAGTGGGGAGGGAATGGGGATTTTGTAATATCCTTCCCTGGAGTGGGGAGGGAATGGGGATTTTGCAATATCTTTCTTCCAGGAGCGGGGAGGGAATGGGGATTCTGCAGTATCCTTCCCAGGAGTGGGGAGGAAATGGGGATTTTGCAATATCCTTCCCTGGAGTGGGGATGGAATGGGGATTCTGCAGTATCCTTCTCCTGCTACGCCCACCAAGCCACGCCCACAGAACCAATAGGGAAAAATATTGAATTTCACCCGTGTCATAAACATAACGGCCAAGTTCACGGAACACAAGCTAAAACGAACAAATCAACACAAGGATGCAACAGCAGTGCTTGCCTGATGCAATTGCAGAACCCATCATTATTTTGGCGTCATCGTGGCTTGCTTGCCATATGTCCATCGCTGGTGAACCCATCCCGCCTTCCTCTAGATAACATTTTAGCCCCTTTAGATCATTCTGCTTACCCTGCTCCTTGCCATTGCCGGCTAGCGTCACAGCGCTTCTGCTGCGGGCCAAGAAGGCGAGAGTTGGGGTCATCAGCCGGTCCACGATGCTGCTTTCCCAAGCACTAAGTTGGAGGCTACGATCTGGGGAAGGAAAACCAAAGTGTTTGGTTAATCCAAGCTCTGGTAGGCTCAGTTTCATCCTGGACCAATCTTCCAGTGTTTGGAGCTGCAAAGCGCTCCTTGGATTTCTGGTCTACAGAGGAGTTCAACAAGACTAACTTTCCAAATCCCTTCCTTGAAACTTGTAACCACTACTACTACTACTACTACTACTACAATTATATTAGGAGCACCGAAGCACTTTCAGGTTGAGAGGATCAGCCAGTGACATCACCATTGCCCAGGGAACACCCAGCTAGGGGATCTTTTCGTGTCCCCATAAAATTGCCCCCCAAAGTGGTACCTATCTATCTACTTGCGCAGTGGTGAAATGTAAAATTTGTTACTATCGGTTCTGTGCATGGCTTGGTGGGGGGGCGTAATGTGACTGGGTAGACATGGCCAACTTTTTTTTTTACTTTTAAAAGCATTTTTTCTACAACCTTAAGAGGTTGCAGGAAAAAAATGCTTTTAAAAGCCTCTGACGATCAGGCAACTCAGCTGGGATCGTCAGAGGCTTTTAAAGGCTTTTTTTTTCCCTACAACCTCTTCGGCCAAAGAGGTTGTAGAAAAAATGCTTTTAAAAGCCTCTGACGATCCCAGCTGAGCCGCGCAATCATCAGAGGCTTTTTTATTTTACTTTTAAAAGCATTTTTTCTACAACCTTAAGAGATTGCAGGAAAGAAATGCTTTTAAAAGCCTCTGAAGATCAGGCAACTCAGCTGGGATCGTCAGAGGCTTTTAAAGGCATTTTTTTTTCTACCACCTCTTCGGCCAAAGAGGTTGCAGGAAAAAATGCTTTTAAAAGCCTCTGACGATCCCAGCTGAGCCGCGCAATCATCAGAGGCTTTTTTTTAACTTTTAAAAGCATTTTTTTCCGCCGAAGAGGTTGTAGAAAAAATACTTTTAAAAGTTAAAAAAAAAGCCTCTGATGATCGCGTGGCTCAGCTGGGCAGGGATTTTTGCTACCGGTTCTCTGAACCACCCGCCTCCATCGCCACCAGATAGGGGGATCCGGTCCGAACCGGGAGTATTTCACCCCTGTACTTGCGGTTGCCCACTTTTGGGTCTGCTGGGTCAGCAGGAGCTGGAGCAAGTGACGGGAGCTCACTCTATCACATGGCAGCAACCGGATCTCAAACACAGGCCTGCCAATCATCAGGCCAGCATCCTAACCATGTGAGCCTCTGTGCTCCCCAATGTGTAACTCAGGTGCCGAGATGAGATTCTGGTTAGCCAAAGCAGGTGTGGAAGGCAGGACTGGTACAAAGGAACCAGGTTTAAGATGTTGGAAGAAAAAAGAAGCTGTGCCCTGTGCTTGCCCAAGGACAGGAAATATTGATTATACTTAGCCCTCGACTTACAACCACAACTGAGCCCCAAATTTCCATCGCTCAGCAAGACAGTTGTTAAGTGAGTTTTGCTTCATTCTACAACCTTTCTTACCACAGTTGTTAAGTGAATCCCTGCAGTTGTTAAAGCCAATCATTCAGTCATTAAGCAAATCTGGCTTCACCCGTTGGTTTTGCTTGTCGGAAGCTGGCTAGGAAGGTTACGAATGGGGATCACATGACCCCAGGACGGGACAGTGCAACCGTCATAAGTACATGCCAGTTGCCATGGATCCGAATTTTGATCATGTGACCATCGGGTAATCCAATGGCCGTCAGCGTGAAAACCAAGCACAAGCCACTTTTTCAATGCTGTTGTAACTTTAAACGGTCACTAAATGAATGGCTGTAAGTCGAGGACTACCTGTATTCCATTCTAACTAATGTACTTGTTAGCCTTATGCCAGAAGAGGTTGTAGAAAAATGGTTTTAAAAGAAAAAAGAAAGTTGGCCAGGCCCACCCAGTCACATTAACCCCCCCACATACACACCAAGCCACGCCCACAGAACCAGTAGTAACAAAGCCTTGGACAGTACAGTGGTCTAAAGCCCTGTTATTAACATCAGCTGCCTGCAATTATTGCAGGTTCGAATCTCACCAAGGCTCAAGGTTGACTCAGCCTTCCATCCTTTCTAAGGTAGGTAAATTGAGGACCCAGTTTGTGGGGGCAATAAGCTGACTTTATATAAATATACAAAAGTATGAAGGCTATTGCTTAGCGCATTGTAAGCCGCCCTGAGTCTCCGGAGAAGGGCGGCATATAAATCAAATTAAAAAAAAAATTTTACATTTCACCACTGACGGGGAGCACCAGGTTCGGATCATAGTTGATCCTGGAACTCATTGTCTGTGTTCACATAAAGCTATCCAGCCTTTATTGGGCAACGAGTGGCTTTTGAGGAGAGGCAACCCAATTCTGCTCCCAGCGTTTTGTGTGTACAAGATCAGTGGCAATACAGGAGAATCCCGTCCTCTTGTTTCGTGAAGCTTTTTTTTGTGCAGAGGTATCTGTGGAAGCACAGAGAGTCAAAAAAAAAAGTCAAGATGGCGGCCGCAACTGAAGCCACCATCTTGACCCCTCCCTATCAACACTTTTGTTTGTATTTATTGTTTGACCCCAGCCAAAGTATTGGAAGAACATTGTGCAGGACTCATAATCTCACAACAGTTGCTTACTTCATGATATATTACCGTATTTTTCGGCGTATAAGACGCACCTTTCCCCCCCTAAAACGGGGTGAAAATTTAGGTGCATCTTATACACCGAATGTAACCCCGCCCACCCACTGGCCCCCACCCTTTGGCCTCTGCCTCCCAGCAGTTACCTCCTTGCAGCAAGCAGCAAGAAGAAACAGCTCCTTTCAGCTTCAGCACAGCCTAATTAGCACAGGTTGATTGGATCGGCCTCCCGACTCTCAGCTGTTTTGCTCTCAGCTGTTCTGCACCAGCCTCTGCTGCTTGCTGCAAGGAGGTAAATTGTTGGAGCAGATTTTTTTTCCTCCCTTGTGCTAATCAAGCTATGCTGAAAATGAAAATGAAAGTAAACCAAGCTGTTTGCTGCAACCAGGCAAAATTGCTCAGAGGCCATTTTTCTTTTTCTTCTTTTCCTCACCAAAAAAGGTAGGTGCATCTTATACTCCGGTGCATCTTATACTCCGAAAAATACGGTTAAGGGATGTTTTCAGTTTCACTAAACTGGTAAATAAACCAAGATTAGCTGATTTACCTCCTTATGCCCTGAATGTGTAGCCAGTTTCTCAGTCTCTTTAATAATTCCATTGGCTGCCCAAACAAGCTACCTTAAAGCTGGCACACCCCGGGAGATTAAAGGAACTTTGTAATAGTTACGTAGCAAACTGCATGTTGACATTCTGGGTATGGCGGATAATTCTGCAAACAATGTTGACCCTCGACTGACATTACAAACCACCTTTGCCTGGAAAAAAAAACCCTTTAGCTTTGTAGATTCTGCCAGAGGAAGTGACTTGCAACAGACACAAATATGAACAATGGGAGTTTGAAATAGCAAATCTCATGGGGCTAATTGTCACCAGGAATACCCCACACCCTCACAGTGGGAAAACTTTTCATTCGACAGACACCTGAAATTCCAGCATTTTTCTGAACAAGCTTGTGATTTCAGTGGCTCTGGAGAAAAGAATATAAAGGGCGTTTTAAGGCTCTTTATTACATATGTTACTAGTCTACGGAGCTTGAAAGCTTCAGTAAGGGAAAGTTGGAGCCTTGGTGGTGCAGCGGACTAAAGTGCTGTTAAGTAACACTTAGCTGCCAACTGCCTACAATTACTGCGAATTCAAATCTCACCAGGCTCAAGGTTGACTCAGCCTTCCATCCTTTCGAGGTAGGTAAAATGAGGACACGGATTGTGGGGGCAATAAGCTGACTTTGTATAAAAAAGAACACCGCTTAGGGGGAGCCGAAAGCCCTACTAAGTAGGTATGTACAAAAGTATGAAGGCTATTGCTTAACGCATTGTAAGCCGCCCTGAGTCTCCGGAGAAGGGCGGCATATAAATTGATCCAATCAATCAATCAATCAATCAATCAATGGGGTATATTTTATTTTAATATATTTTATTCTGTGTATCTGTATATTTTATCTTAACATACATGTAGTCCTCGACTTATGACCGCAATGGAGTCCAAAATTTATTTTGCTAAGCCAGACATTTGTTCAGTGAGCATTGCCCTGTTTTATGACCTTTCTTGCCACAGCTGTTAACTGAATCACTGTTATTGTGAAGTTAGTAGCAAGGTTGTTAAGTGAATCTGGCTTCCTCACTGACTTTGTCAGAAGGTCACAAAAGGTGATCGCATGCCCCTGGGACAATTGCAACCGTCAAAAAGATGAGTCAGTTGCCAAGCATCTGACTTTTGATCACATAGCCATGGCAATACTGCAGTGGTTGTAAGTGTGAAAAATGGTCACAAGTCGCTTTTTTCAATGCTGTTATAACTTCGAATGGTCACTAAACGAACTGTTGTAAGTCGAGAACAACCTGTATTTTATTTTTTAAAATGTTTAATAGATTTTAATGGGTTTGAACAAAAGAGTCAAATTAGCTACCCTGTTTCTCCCAAAATAAGACATCCCCTGATAATAAAGTATGAAGGCTATTGCTTAATGCATTGTAAGCCGCCCTGAGTCTCCGGAGAAGGGTGGCATATAAATCATATATATATATATAAAAAAGCCCAATGGGGCTTTTGAGCGCATGGCAATAAGGCCAAGCGCTTATTTCAGGGTTCAAAAATATATATATAAGACAGGGCCTTATTTTGGGGAAAACACGGGTATCATTTCAACATTTTAGGTTTTTTGTGTGGTGGTTTGATTTTTGGGTTTGTTGAACCTGCTCCTGTTGGAATTGAAAGCTACCCAGTATCACAGATGTGAGGCGGGTAAGCTATATAAATTGATAAATAAATAAATACAAACATAATTTTAGATTTATAGGCTTGCTTAATTTGGCTTGGACCCTGCTTGTAAACACCTTCCTATCCACTAATCTCAGCGTTGTGTGATTACGGATTTGTGGTTTGTTTGTTTTTTTACCTAAAAAGGCCATTTTTTTTTTTATAAAGAAAAAGTTGAAATCTTTCTCTTGGCATCCACACATACCTATGAGCACACTGCTCTCTGAATAATTTCACCCCAGGACCGCACCTAATTCCACATGCATTAACCATCCCTTCCGTTGGCCTTTTCCTGAATCTTGTTCAGATGCTCAGGATATTTTTTTTTCATCATCGCTAAGCAACGAGGAAACAAAACAATGGCGGGCAGAAATACTATCTTTAGCAGCAAAAGAGACGTTAGGGCAGAGAGTAATTGGAGCCCGTGGAACGCAGCTTGCAGCGGCCAAGTGGGTAAAATTTCCCCTCAATGGAGAGATAACTCCACAGGAAAGTCAAGATGCTTTTCAGGTTGAACATCTGGGAACTGTCACGCAAAACATCTGGAGGACATTAGGTGGTGCTCTCCTACTTTGTAGTATCCGGGCTAGACATCACCATCTCTGCAGGGGTCAAAGTAAACTTGGCTTATTAATATCCCACACAGTTTATAGTTTGGGGAAGTTCCACCTTACTATTTCATAGTGTGTTTGGCATTTCAGCTGAGACTCATTGCAAAGAGCTGCTCCAGAAACATACAGTTAGGAGGAGAAAGGTCATTGCAAATGGTTTGGGACCAACTAGACCAGTTTGGTCTACTGGTTAAGGCAGCAAGCTAGAAGCCAGCAGGCTGTGAGTTCTAGTAGCACCTTAGGCACGAACGTCAGAGGTACTTTGGGCCAGTCACTATCTCTCAGGCCAACTCACTTCACAGGGTGGTTGTTGTGGGGAAAATAGAAGGAAGTATTGTATACAGGTGAAACTCGAAAAATTAGAATATGGTGCAAAAGTTCATTTATTTCAGTAATGCAACTTAAAAGGTGAAACTAATATATGAGATAGACTCATTACATGCAAAGCGAGATAGTTCAAGCCTTGATTTGTCATAATTTTGATGATTATGGCTTACAGCTCATGAAAACCCCAAATTCACAATCTCAGAAAATTAGAATATTACATGAAATCAATAAAACAAGGATTGTACATAGAACAATATCGGACCTCTATATTACTATACTAACTATATTAGTTTCACCTTCTAAGTTGCATTACTGAAATAAATGAACTTTTGCACAATATTCTAATTTTTCGAGTTTCACCTGTATGTTTTATTCCTTGAGTTACAGTAGTGGCCAAAATTGTGGAAACCTTTTGGGAAAAGTGTATTTTCTAAAACTAGCTAATAACACCACTTCTTCTTCTTCTTCTTTTTTTTTGGAATAGTACCATAAAATTATATATCAATGGAAAGATAATTTAATCAAGAATGTAATGCAATAACTTTTATGAAGGATTTGCTATTAGAATAGCAGTTACAGTATAAAGAAGAAAAGTAAACACATAGAAAAAAATGAGAGATACAAAAATTATCACATCAGTTAATACTTAGTTAGGTAGGTAGTTTAACATGAATTACGGGCTTACAATGCCTTCCCATGGAGTGAACCAAGTGTCAGGTTCCGATGTCATCTCAAATGTCATCTTTTAGTTCAGCAGCTGTTATAATGTGAAACAATCATTCAATATAATTTGAATGATCGCTTCTATTAACTGGGTTTTATTGCTGGGCCACTTCTGACTAACAAGTTTCTTTAGTCGGCTCCATAGATTTTCAATTGGGTTAAGGTCTGGGCTATTCCCAGGCCATTCCAGCAATGGAATATATCTTGAAACTCCAAAAACAATAAACTAATTGGTGTTATTAGCCATCAAACCTCAAAAATACACTTTCCCCCCAAAATATCCACAATTTTGGCCACTACTGTAGTTATAAAAATAATAAAGGCAGGATATGAGCCGTGGTGGGGCAGTAGTTAGAATGTAGTACTGCAGACTAACACTGCTCACTGCCAAGAGTTCGATCCTGACTGGCTCAAGGTTGACTCAGCCTTCTATCCTTCCAAGAGGAGCCGAGGTGGCGCAGTGGTTAGAGTGCAGTACTGCAGCTACTTCAGCTGACTGCTAGTTCAGCAGATCAGCGGATCAAATCTCACCGGCTCAAGGTTGACTCAGCCTTCCATCCTTCCGAGGTGGGTAAAATGAGGACCCAGATTGTTTGGGGGCAATATGCTATTTAGTATACTGTCTTTGGTGTAAGCTGACCAGAGTCCGCGGAGAGTGGACGGCATAGAAATAGGAATAATAAAATAAAATAAAATAAAGATCAGTAAAATGAGGAGTCAGATTGTTCGGGGCAATATGGTGAAATTGTAAACTGCCCAGAGAAGACTAAAATACCGTGAAGAAGTATATAAGTGCTTAAGTGCTGTATAAATAAACAAGGAAACAAATAAATTAATAATGGCTGAGGTACTGAGCAGGAATTCACATTTCTGTCAGCTGCGCCCCAATGTGACCCAATGCGTGAAGTGAGGGAAAAATAATATCTGCTTGTTGAAAAGGATCGTTGGGAACTCTGAGGTAAAGCATTTTAAGCATCCCAAACACTCTCCCTCAATGCAAAAGTGATTTCCTTCCCTGCCCTCTCCACCCCCAAAACAGCTGAAGTTGCTGGATAGCAGAACTGCAGTACAGCCAAAGAGATTGAAATGATGAGGCTGCTGTGCCCCAAACTAGTAAGGATATCAACCATTTTAGCTTTCTGGGGAATTAATGAGTCTCATTTGTATTTCTGTAACTGTCTGGTTTGACATAGCAGCCAAACAGGACAGGTACAGACTTCAACGGATAGTTAAAGGTAAAGGTAAAAGGTTTCCCTCACACATATGTGCTAGTCGTTCCTGACTCTAGGGGGCGGTGCTCATCTCCGTTTCAAAGCCGAAAAGCCAGCGCTGTCTGAAGACGTCTCCCTGGCCATGTGGCCAGCATGACTCAATGCCAAAGGCGCACGGAACGCTGTTCCATTCCCACCAAAGGTGGTCCCTATTTTTCTACCTGCATTTTTTACGTGCTTTCGAACTGCTAGGTTGGCAGAAGCTGAGACAAGTCACGGGAGCTCATCCCGTTATGCAGCTCTAGGGATTCGAACCGCTGAATTGCCGACCTTTTGATTGACAAGCTCAATGTCTTAACCACTGAGCCAGTTTCCTGCAAAAAAAAATGCCTATTTCAGACAACACTTTTGCTTTATGACTGTGTTATTCACTTAACCACTGTGGTACTCACTTTACAACCACCATTAAATTCACTTACTGTCTGCTGTAAAAAAAAGTTGTTAAATTGGGTCAGTTGTATAATCACCTGCTTAACAATTTGCAAATTATGCAAAATGTACGACTATATTTTGTGGCTCAATTGCAACTGTTAAGTCAAGGACTACCTGTCATCATCATCTTTTAATGACCCCATAATCCCTTGCGGGGTGGAGTCTGGGCAAATGAATGGAGCTGAGTGTTTACTGGCTGGATGCCTTTCCTGTCACCAGTGTGGAGTTTTGTTCAGCAGGTATATTCTCATTGTGCCCAGAGAGAGAAATACCTGCCTCTACCTAGGATCGAACTCAACCTCCTGATTCTGAGGTGAGAACTCCATCTCTAGGCCACCGCACCACTCAGGAAGTCAAGGACTACCTGTATCGGGAGTTAAAAATATGCTTCACATGTGTACTATAATTAATTCAGTAGAATATATAATACAGGCCAAGGTTGGAAGCCATACTAAGTCTCCAGTGCCCCCGAGAATCTGAAGTTCAGTGTGTGTGTGAGTGTGCGTGTTTGCATGTATGTCTATGCACCATCCTGTTCTTTTGATCAAACAGCAAAACGCTTTGGACTGCTTTGCATCTCTAACAGTTACCGTATTTTTCGGACTATAAGATGCACCTAGCTTGATTAGCACAAAGGGAAAAAAAATCTGCTCCAGCAATTTTCTTCCTTGCAGCAAGCAGCAGAGCTCTGCGCAAAACAGCGGAGAGCAAAACAGCAGAGAGTTGGGAGGCTGATCCAATCAACTTGTGCTAATTAGGCTGTGCTGAAGCTGAAACGAGCTGATTCTTCTTGCTGCTTGCTGCAAGGAGGTAAATTGCTGGGAGGCAGAGGCCAAAGGGTGGGGGCCAGTGGGTGGGCGGGGCTACATTCAATGTATAAGACGCACCTAAATTTTCACCCCCTTTTAGGGAGGAAAAAGGTGCCTCTTATACTCCGAAAAATACGATATATAAAATCAACCATTCAAGAAAAATGTCCATACTGTGCTCTTAACCAAAATGCAGAAAAGATTTGGCACTGCCTCCTTCCAGATAGCTTTTTCAACTTTGTCAGATAATGAAATTCTCTCAGACATTCATTTTCCTTTTGATCAGTTGCTGAATTTCAACGCTGCCACTATATTTTCTTCCTTTTATCTACCACGGCATTCATCCGTTTGCATGTTGAGCTTTGCATTCAATTCTTTTGTTTGCTAAAAGCACTTTGAAGAGCTGCCATAGGAAAAAAAGCAGGCCTTAAATAGATTGCAACAAAGGTATCAAAAACTGAACCAGGCTGGGCAGCGAAACCTGGGACAGGTCCAGGGGTGAAATGCTACCGGTTTGCACCGGTTCGGGAGAACCGGTACTAATAAAAGCTACCGGTTGAGCCAACTGGTAGAAAAAAAAAAGCTACCGGTTCGTTTGAACTGTTATTTGCAACAATCAGCTGTGCCGCGCAATTTATATTCGCTATTCTGCTTTAAAGTCTCTGACGATCCCAGCTGAGTTGCCTGATCGGCAGAGAGGCTTTTCAAAGCATTAGAAAAAATGCTTTGAAAAGTTTTTTTTTTTTAAAAAAAGTTGGCCACGCCCACCCAGTCACATTACCCCCCCACCAAGCCACGCCCACAGAACCGGTAGTAACACATTTTACATTTCACCCCTGAAGTTATCCCATTCTGACCTGGGACTGATGATTGAGAGACAAAAAGAAGAAAGCACAACAAATGCACTCCCTTGAAGAAAAAGATTTGAGCTACTCAAATGGCGGCGAAATAAAAACAGAAGTGGTCTGGGAAAATCCAGCCTTAAATCATTGATAATTTTGCACTAAGCTCTCAGCATTGTCTGATGACAAAACGGGGCAGGCAGCATATACTTGCGGGACCGCCTACTACCACCAATAGCCTCCCACCGACCGGTACGCTCCCATAGAGAGGGGCTCCTCCGGGTGCCGTCGGCCAAACAATGTCAACTGGCGGCCCCTAGGGGGAGAGCCTTCTCTGTGGGGGCACCCACTATCTGGAACGAGCTCCCCCCGGAGATTAGGAGGATCCCGGATCTTCGCCCTTTCCGCCGTGAGTTAAAAACCTTTCTGTTCCACCAGGCGGGCCTAGCCTAATTTTCTCCCTTTTCGTAAAAACAATTTTATAATTTTTAATATCTAAATTTGGGGTTTGAATTTTTAAAACTGGGATTTTAAAGAGTTGTGGCTATTGTTTAATCTGATTTTATTTGCTTTTAAATTTTGTATACATGTTTTTATTTTTGCCTGTTCACCGCCCTGAGTCCCTTCGGGGAGAAGGGCGGTATATAAATATAACTAATAAATAAATAAATAAATACATACATACATACATACAGATAATCCTCGATTTACGACCCCAATTGAGCCCAAAATTTCCATTGCTAAATGGGACGGTTGTTACGTGAGTTTTGCCCCATTATTGCGACCTTCCTTGCCACAGTGAATCACTGCAGTTGTTAAGTTCGTTAACACGGTTGTTAAGTGAATCTGGCTTCCCCACTGACTTTGTTTGTCAGAAGGTCAAAAAATGCGACCACATGACCCATTGCATTGCAACAGTCATAAATATGAGTCTGGTAGCACCAGATGAGTAAATATGAGTTAAGTAGCACCAGCTGCCTGCAATTACTGCAAGTTCGAATCTCACCAGGCTCAAGGTTGACTCAGCCTTCCATCCTTTCTAAGGTAGGTGAAATGAGGACCCAGATTGTGGGGGCAATAAGCTGACTTTGTATAAAATATACAAAAGTATGAAGGCTATTGCTTAACGCATTGTAAGCCGCCCTGAGTCTCCGGAGAAGGGCGGCATATAAATCAAACTAATAAATAAATAGTTGCCAATCAACTGAATTTTGATCATGTGCTGCAACCGTCATAAGTGCGAGGAACAGTCATAAGTCACTTTTTCCAGTGCTGTTGTAACTTCGAACAGTCACTGAACGAATGGTTGTAAGTCAAGGACTACCTGTATGTGGAGTCCTTGGTGGGATGACAAATGCATTATGCTTGTCAACGGTGAGGACATAACAGTGTTAATATTACAGAGTCAGGAATCCAGGGTTAATCCTAATTCCTACTACAGTTTAAAGATGAAACTGAGATTAGATGTCTTTCTTGTCTAGTACAGATAGTCCTCGATTTATAACTGTTGAGCAACCATTCGTCGCAGTGGTGGGTTTCAAAATTTTTTATTACCGGTTCTGTGGGCGAAGTTTGCTGGGCGTGGCATGGCTTGGTGGGCGGGGCAGGGGAAGGAAACTGCAAAATCCCCATTTCCTCCCAATCAGCTGGGACTTGGGAGGCAGAGAATAGATGGGGGAGGTGCCAGTCAGAGGTGGTATTTACCGGTTCTACTCAAAATTTCCGCTATCGGTTCTCCAGAACTGGTCAGAACCTGCTGAAACGCACCTCCGATTCAACATTACAACAACATTAAAAAAGAAAAAGCAACTTGCAAGAGGTGCTTACACGTACAACGCTCGTAGCATCCTAAGTCACGTGATCAACACTTGGGCGTTAACGGGTAGGTATTTATCGTGGTTGTAGCATCCCAGGGTCACATGACTGCCATTTGTGACCTTCCCGGCGGCTTCCGACAAGCAAAATCAATGGTGGTGGTGGTGGTGGGAAGCTGGATTAATTTAGTGACCGCATTAATCACTTAATAACTCAAGCATGACTCAGCTAACAACTATTTTGCTTAGGAATGGCTGAGAGGTGAAATCCAATTTTTTTCTCTACCGGTTCTGTGGACGTGGCTTGGTGGGCGTGGCAGGGGAAGGATACTGCAAAATCTCCATTCCCTCCCCACTCCAGGGTAAGGATACTGCAAAATCACCATTCCCTCCTCACTCCTGGGGGAAGGATACTGCAAAATCCCCATTCCCTCCCCACTCCTGGGAGAAGGATATTGCAAAATCTCCATTCCCAACCCACTCTGGGACCAGCCAGAAGGTGGTATTGCCGGTTCTCCGAACTACTCAAAATTTCCACTACCGGTTCTCCAGAACCTTTCAGAACCTGCTGGATTTCACCCCTGGAATGGCCCCAGCTGTGGCGATAAGTCAAGAACTACATGTATCTCCTGTAAAAACGAGGACATGCCTTTAAATGACTCCCTGAGACTCAGTTTGCATGCCAAATCCTTGTGCTTTAGTACTCTGCCTGCAGATTTGCACGGAGATTTGAGCACCTGAGCAGCCACCTCTGGTCTCCGGCGTGGCCTGGCTGGGCTCACGCTTTCTGTTTGGTCAATCCTTGTTCCATTGCGACTTCCTAAATATACCACAATATCTGAGTTCTGCCGGGACTCAACAGGTAGTGTGAACTGGCTGCTCTGGCTAAGAAACCACAATATCTGGCTTAATGTGATGCATAAGCCTATCACAATTTCTTCCCCAAACTATGGCCAGAGGAATCAAGATAGTTTAATGCTTGAGCCGGATCACAAATTATTTGAGGCCTTTAACTGCTCCTGGGATACCAGACCAGTGGTGGGTTTCAAATTTTTTTACTACCGGTTCTGTGAGTGTGGCTTAGTGAACGTGGCATGGCTTGGTGGATGTGGCAGGGGAAGGATACTGTAAAATCTCCATTCCCACCCCACTCCAGGTGAAGGATACTGTAAAATCTCATTCCCTCCCCACTCCAGGGGAAAGTTACTGCAAAATCCCCATTTCCTGTCGAGCAGCTGGGACTCGGGAGGCAGAGAATAGATGGGGGCGGGGCCAGTCCGAGGTAGCATTTACCGGTTCTCCGAACTACTCAAAATTTCCGCTACCGGTTCTCCAGAACTGGTCAGAACCTGCTGAAACCCACTTCTGGATCAGACCAGTAGTGGATTTTAATTCAGGTCGCTACCAGTTTGCTCGCGGGCGCATAAATGCTCATGCGCGTGCATGATACTTCTGGACATGCGCAGAGATGTCCAGATGGGTGGGCGGAGCCACCCACCGCCACCACTACCGGTAGCAACCCACCACTGGATCAGACAGCAATGCTGTTCGGTGAAAAAGAAGACGACAATAATTCTCAATTCATCTTGAGAAGCAGTTTTCCCCTTTAGATAATAACTTGTAGGCACTACAGATGAGATGTGTGATCCCCTAATTTGAGGAAAAAGGAAGGAGGAAGTGAGAATTGTTTCTTCTAAAGCAGTGTTTCTCAACCTTGGTAGCTTGAAGATAGGTGGATTTCAACTCCCAGAATCCCCCAGCCAGCAGCGCTGGCTGGGGGATTCTGGGAGTTGAAGTCCACCCATCTTCAAGCTTCCAAGGTTGAGAAACACTGTTCTAAAGTGTCTACTCTCAAATAATTACAGATTACTTAAAAATCCAGGAGAAAAAAATAAGCAGATTTTTTTGGGGGTGGGGGACAGGCAATTCCCTACATTAATCTGCTGCAACTCCTACGGGTTATTCAGCGAACATTTAAATCTCAAAGTCTACCTCAAGCAATATAGAAGATAAAACAGGGAAAGTGAACAGAAACGTTAATTGCGTTACTGAAAAGCTGCATGTACTTAATCATTTGGTCATTGGGACAGGTGCAAGGATGTTCTGCCCCCCAATTTCTTAATTTCTACGGAGCCCCATCTTCCGTCTGCTAAAATTTCATCCTGTTTTGTAGGCTTTCTCAACCTTGGCAACTTTTAAGATGTGTAGACTTCAACTTCCCAAATCTCCCTGCCAGCAACTCTGGGAGTTGAAATCCCCACGTGTTAAAATGGCTAAGGTTGAGAAACCTTGCTCTTATTGGCTAGGTTCATGCTTCTTTTGGTAACTGTTAAGACCTAGGATCTGGAATCTTTTTAAAAATGCTGGACACTCTATCCTGCGCTTACATGCTTGTCTAAAACAGTGTCTCTCAATCTCAGCAATTTGAGGTAATGACTTCAAGTCCCAGAATTCTCCAGGTACTATGACTGGCTAGGGAATTCTAGGAGTTGAAGTCCGCACATCTTCATGATGCCAAGATTCAAAACCATTGGTGTAACACAGGAGTGTCAAACACGCATCGTCACATGATGTATCGCAACTTTTACCCCTCTTTGCTAAACCAGGGGTGGGCGTGGCCAACGTGTGACACATCCGCCTGCGGGCCACGATGGTCTAACACATATATTAGAAAGTCTCTCACTCTTTTTTTTCTTCTCTCTCTCTTTTTCTCTCTCTCTCCTTCTTTCCTTCCTCTTTATTTATTTCTTTTTCTTTCTTTCTCTTTCTCTTCCTTTTTTCTTTCTTTCTTTCTCTCTTTCTCTTCTTTCTATTTCTTTCTTTCTCTTTCTTTCCCTCTCTCTCTCTCTCTCTCTCTTTCTTTCTCTCTCTTTTTTCTTTCTCTCTTTCTCTTTCTCTCTCCCTTCCTTCCTTCCTTCCTTCCTTTTCTTTCTTTCTTTTCTTTCTTCTCTAATCAGTTTACCCCTGTCACCTAGTTCCAGGACTATTGATAGGACGGGTTTAAAATTGGGGGCCCCTTCTTCCCATCCCTTCGCCGTGACACAGCTATGTGTCCCCCAGGGGTGTCTTACTTCTACTGGGTGAGTTCCAGAGAGTGGCAGAAGATTTGGAGAGGCGCTTGTTGATTATAGAGTCCACATGTTTGGGGAGATTTACAGCAGAGAGAGAGCACCTGCTTGCACCTACAGAGGGAAAAGACACACAGGTGTTAAGGGCAGGCGGTGTGGGGGTGGGGATCTGGTGGACGTGCGAGCATGCAGCAGCGGGGATCATGCAGTGAATGCAATGAGTTGCAAAGGAGATCCCTGGGAAAAATCATTAGGGTGCCTCGATTCGGGCTGCCTGCAGGAACAGGAAACCATACCAGCACCTTTTAATGTGCTGATTCGCAGCCTGGTGTATTTTTACTCCAGCGCATGTCAGAGGCCTAAGTGAGCTTGGCAGAAAGCAAATTAGCACATGTGATGGCACAGTGGCTCTTCGCAGAGCTATGCCCTTCCCAGAGGCCCACTCCAGAAGGTCTGATTTGGAGGGGGGGTTTTTTTCCTTTCCTTTCTGCAGCCAAACAACAGCAGGAGGTGAAGACATTATTTACAGCTCCTTCTTGTTACAAGCTGACTTTGACTCAGGTCCCATCCAGCCGAGAGAGGCTGAGTCCCACAGAAAGCATGCAACAGATGACAGCCTTCACAGAAGATGTTAAATATCAGGTTCCTGGGCACACTTAACAGCATGTTTACACTGCCATGGCCAAACGATGAACAAGACGTAGACTCAACCATCCAGCAAACAGGTCCCTTTTTTAGAGACAGAAGCTGAACCACAAACAGCTTGGATTGACAGCAAAGCAGCTTTTTCAGACCAACGTTTAGGGCGCGGTGAGTTTCGAAAGGACAAAACTGAAAGCATTTTGAGTGTTCATTGATAGGACACAATCAGAATTTGAAACAAACCCTGGCTTTTTATTCCGGGACCACAACAAATAAGCGAGGGGGTTAGTTTATCCTATCTGCAAGCCAACATTTTGAAAAATTGAGTAGATGAAAAATTCAAGTAGATGATTTTTTTTAAAAAAAGCACTCTTAAAATTTCCATAGTAAAAAGTGGTTGTGCTTCTCTAACAGGCCTAACTTGATGGTTACAGACTTAACTAGATCAGTCACTTGCATAGTATGAGAAGCCTAGTTAGTTTTAAACTTGTTAGGACTTTTTTTGTGACTTTATGTGTTCTGTGAATCCAGCTTTGGGGAATTAGTTTCTGATTCAGAGAATAAAATGACTCCATCACCTGGTTAAGTGTGTTTTATGAACAAACCCAACCGAAGTATGCCTCTGGAACTTGCTTTTCTTCGTTTCATATGGCAATGTAAACATAAAATAATGATTTGGACAATTTTTCTGCACATTGGGTCACTGGTAGCATTCTGCATGGTCCCTATATGTATTCTAGGCTGAAAAATAAGGGCTGCTGTCAAATTTTTGTTGCCAAAAACCACATGGGACAACATGCCCAGTTTTGTCTAAACCCAAAACAAAATTCCTAAACCCAAAACTAATTTAGAGTCAAAGCTGCCAATATTGATGGAAGATTTGTAATAATAGACTCACAGGATTTGTCTCTGCCAAAAAAACAGACTAATTGCAGATAATTATTTGAATGTTATATATCCTATTTCTATTTCCCAATAAATAAAATCCAGCCACTGAATAGTATTTAACTTATTCAGTGAGGCCAGATTGGTTAAGGAGAGCAATTTCATGCAATAACCTGAACTATTTTGGAGAATTCAGCAAAGACAAAATATTGTTCAACATTATTTATTTATTAATGAACCGCTCTGAAAAGTGTCTCTGAAAGAGCTCTTACAGGTAGTCCTCATTTTGCAGCTGCCTTGTTTAACAACAATTTGCAGTTACAACATGATGAAAAAATAACTTAGTGGCTAATCTTTGTATTTATGATCTTTGGCAGGTCTGTAAAGCAGAGAAAACAACTTTGTAGGAAGTTTAAGACTACAAAACTATGATATTTCACTTAACAACTGCTTTGCTTAACAACCTAAACGAAGATGAGATCAAAAATCCACCAAGTTCACCATTCACTTCCCAACAAGACGTAGCTTCCAAGCATCCATACATTGGCCAACAGATCTTCCTCATAAAGACTTTGATAGCACTGTATACATGAAGTGTTGTGAACATCTGAAATGCTTGTTTTTATCCTGATCAGCAGCCATTTCCAATCAGTTCAGATAGTTAAAGAAGAGCACAGCAGAATGGTAAATAATAATAGCCCGGTTGCTTATGGAGAATTATTAATATCCACAGGCAACCAGGAAATCGCTACTGAATCAGTTACACCTGTTCTTTTAAAGGTAGTCCTTGAGATATGACTGTAATGAAGCTTGCCTATAAAATAAGACCTCTTTTGTGGCCGTCGCTGTCGTTCAGTGAACCAATGATTCACTATAGACATTGTTTTGCTGAAAACTGGAAGTGCTGGTTTTCAGGAAAACCTGTCATAAAATGGGGTCAGGGGATCACGGGATGCTACAAATGGCTCTAAATGCAGCCATGTGACCAAGCAACTAAAGGGCTTGCACACATGACTATGGATTGGGTGGCTGGGTGGGTGCTGACAGACCTTTGGATCCAGGTTTTAAATCCCCCTTTTCCAGATTGGTCATAAATCAAGGACTACTTGTTGTTGTTGTTTTGAAGCTCTTCCAGAAAGTTTCTACTTTGTCATCCTGCCTTCTGCATTACACATTTCACTCTCCAATCATGGGAGCTTGTGATCGTATAACCCCCTACGCTTCTAGGGCAGCGTGCTGCCTTGGGGAATTCTGGGAGTTGAAGTCCACGCATCTTATTGCTGAGATGATGCTAGTCCCCAGGATCACTCCCCAAAATGTCTTCTAACCCCACCAAAACAGGAAAGCCTGGCCCTCCTCACACAAACGTGGCTAGGTCCACTTGGTATCATCATGCCTTGCAGCATTCGTACGTGCCCAGAGTGTGAAGTGTGGCAACTCCCATTCTCATCCTTCAGTTTCCCACCCTCCAGTCCATTCCTGCCCAAAGTCTCTTGGGGATGGGAAGGTTGCCAAGGACAGAATATGCTCTGCTCAGCAGTGCAGTCTCGGGCAAGCTGTATCTATGGCTCAGCTCCTTTCTGCCTCGGTTCCAATGTGGCCGCATGGTGGAAACTGCCAACCAATGAGGAGGAAGATGGGTGAGGCTCTGAGCAGCACATGGCATAGAAGAGAAGAGGCAGTGGGGGAACTTAAAGGTACCAAGCGGTGAAAAGTCCATTGAACATGGACAACAGGCCCCCAGCGAAGCTGCAAAGAAATGCAGTGCTGTCCTG
>WNWU01000029.1:5987063-6008944 GCA_012654045.1 Ptyas mucosa | reverse complement strand
GGGGGAATCTATCCAACTATCTTGAATGATGGATTGAGGGGATGAGAATTAAATTCTTCTACAATTCTGATAGGAAAATAGAATAGAATAACAGAATTGGAAGGGACCTTGGAGGTCTTCTAGTCCAACCTTCTGCTTAGGCAGGAAACCCTACACCACTTCAGACAAATGGTTATCTAATCTCTTCTTAAAAACTTCCAGTGTTGGAGCATTCACAACTTCTGGAGGCAAGTTGTTCCACTGATTAATTGTTCTAACTGTCAGGAAATTTTTCCTTAGTTCTAAGTCGCTTCTCTCCTTGATTAGTTTCCATCCATTGTTTTTTGTCCTGCCTTCAGGTGCTTTGGAGAATAGCTTGACTCTCTCTTCTTGAGGGAGTCAAGGCTGCCCCTGAGATATTAGAACGCTGCTATCATGTTACCGCTGGTCCTTCTTTTCATTATACTAGACATACCCAGTTCCTGCAACCGTTCGTCATTATGTTTTAGCCTCCAGTCCCCTAATCATCTTTGTTGCTCTTCTCTGCACTCTTTCCAGAGTCTCAACATCTTTTTTACATAATGGCAACCAAAACTGAATGCAATATTCCAGGTGTGGCCTTCCCAAGGCCTTATAGAGTGGTATTAACACTTCACGTGATCTTGATTCTATCCCTCTGTTTATGCAGCCTAGAGCTGTGTTGGCTTTTTTGGCAGCTGCTGCACACAACGTTACACTTGATTTGCAGCAATGGGTTGTTGTTATGTTTAACTGTCACCACACAAGAATTCATCTTTTTTTTCTTTTGGAAAAGGGAAAGGAAGAAAACATTTATCAAGTAAATGAGAAATTCAAATTTTGGGATTCACGGGAAAGAAAGATCCCAAAATCCTTTCCATGACTTAATATATTCTGTGTAAATTCAGTCATTTGGAGATATTTTCCCACTTTCATTTTCTTTTTAGGAGAAAAGAATGAAAGGACATTTTGTTCACAATCAATCACAAACACTAAGTGTCTTGGCCAAGAGTACAACAGAAAGAAAAACATGTTAGTCTTGGTTTTTTTCCCCTGTTAGGCTTAGTCTTGAAGAGAACAAGGGCAGATTTTCCTGAATCCGGAGTCTCCTTAATTGTCATTGGATGACAATTCCCATCATCCCCATCCTCTGTGTGGAGGGCTAAGCAAGATAGGAACCTAGTCAGATCGCTTAAAGAACACCAGGTTGGGAAAAAAAAGTGAAATAACTAGACCATAAATCTGGATTTGGTGGCCTGACATGGCTCAATGAGATGACTCCAAAAGTCATCTTATTGCATTGGATGGCAGCTCTCATCATCTCCATCCTTTGTGTGGAGGGCTGGCCAAGATAGGAACCGAGTCATGCCGAATCAAACTGAAATAACCAGACTGTAAATCTGGATTTCAAGGCCTGACATGGCTCAATGAGATGACCCCTTCCACAAAGTCTGTGGTGCAGATGTTAAATGGCCTCCTTCTTACCCAGATGCTTGGCTCGTTCTTCACGACGCTCCCGGGCCATCCTGTGTCTTGCTTGGGCCTTCTGAGAATCTGGAAGAAGAAGAATCCAAAGGCATCAGGAGAATGAAGGGAAAGTCAGATGGGTTGTGGAGATGATGGACTTGCAGGGATGGCTAAATTAACTTCTTTGCTTCTAGAGAAAACAGTATCTATACTTTCGGCTGACTGGACTTATAGGCTTTTTGCAGTGGTGGATGTCAAAAAATTTTAACTACTGGTTTTGTGGGCGTGGCTTGGTGGGCGTGGCAGGGGAAGGATACTTTAAAATCTCCATTCCCATCCCACTCCAGGGGAAAATTATTGCAAAATCCCCATTTCCTCCCAATCAGCTGGGACTCGGGAGACAGAGAATAGACGGGGGCGGGGCCAGTCAGAGGTGGTATTTACCGGTTCTCCGAACTACTCAAAATTTCCGCTACCGGTTCTCCAGAACTGGTCAGAACCTGTTGAAACCCATCTCTGGCTTTTTGGCACAAAATGGAAAAATCGCCCGTATGATTTGTGGGCAACAGTGTCCCAGGCGCACCAGCCCCCAAATCCCCTCTGTAGGTTGGTTCCACCTACCACAAACCTACCTTGTTTTGCCCTGGGAGTGGGTGAGCCTTGGGCAGGGGAAGGCTGCTCATTCTTGGGGGGCAGGCGAGCACTGCCACGTGTCTCCTCCGTTTGAGGCGGACTCGGGGCTCCAATGGGTGGGGGGCGATCACTCTTAGGGGGCAAGCTCTCTGCTTCTGGAAGTGGAACAGCAGGCAGCGGGCTGAGTTGGCGAGTCTGAAGGGCAGAACTTGCTTCCGAGACAGGTGTGGTGGGGGTCTTGGCACCGGGGAGTTCATTTGGGGCTGGCAGTGTCACGGCTGCAGCTGGCAGAGACGGGGCTGCTAGATCGAAGGCTGGGGGGGTCCGGCGGCCCGGCTGAGCCTCTGCCTTCCCCACCAGGGGAGCCTTCTGTTCATTTTGAGGTGACAGCATCACTTCTGACGTTGTCCGACTGGAAGCTGAAAGACAGACATTGGCTGGCTCAAATCTCATTCAGCTGCCGCCGATACGATCTAAAGCTACACGTGTTGTTTTAGAAGGGAATGACAAGCAAAGGGTTGTCCTTGGATGGGAGACCACGAGGAAAGCCTCATGCTGTGGATTAGACTAGAACAGGGCTTTTCAACTTGGCAAATTTAAGACGGGTGGATTACAACTCCCAGAATTCTCCAGCCAGCTCTTTTTCTGTTGTTGTTTTTTTTTCTAGTTTCTCTTTTGCCAGTTTCTGTTTTTCCTCTCCAGTCATTTCTTAGGACTGATTCATTTTGTTCCCCTCCTGCACAAGGGCTTCCTAAACTCTGAATGACCCCCAACTCCCCCAGAAGCCCTCCCCCATTTTTTTCCCTTCCAAGACACCCCCAAAATACATAGGCTGAGCAAAGAGAGCGAAGCTGACTGGGAGTTGAAGTCCACTCATCTTAAAGTTGCCAAAGTTGGAAAACAATGGACCGGAAAGTAAAAAAAACCCAAAAAAAACCAGCCCCCAAAGAGGGAGGGTCACACCATTTACTCAACACTATGAAGAAAACATGGTCATCAAAGCCTCTTTACTGTGGATACCCGAGACCACCAATCAAACATTGTGCAAGCTGCCTATAAAACCTCCATTTGCTTTCAGGAGCATGGCATGACCAAATGAAGCTGCCAAAGACCACACATACACACACCACAGATTGGATGCAGGTGCCATCTTTAGAGATGAAGCTATCCAAGCTTCCAGCTGGTCTGTCAAACATCATCTGACCTAAGACAGGTACGATTTTCATAGTTTCTGTTTCTTCTGCTCTAGTCATTTCTTAGGACTGAGTCATCTCGTTCCCCCCTTCCATGAGGGCTTCCTGAGCTGTTAGTGACCCCAATTCCCCCAGAAGCCCCCCCATTCCTTTCCTTCCAAGGCACACCCAAAACCCATAGTTTGAGGAGAGAGAGGGAGAGGGAGAGAGAGAAAGAGAGAAATGAGAATTACTAGTTTTGCTGATGCCCACATATGTAATTCCTCACTATCCTTGATTCCCACAGACATGCCTGCACAAACACACACACACACACACACACACACACAAACTGCTCCCCCTTACAGCAGCACAGCCTTTTCAGACAACAATTAAGTAATGCATCAAGAATGTCCAGCCGGAGACACAGAGAAGCCCAGAGAACAAGGCTGCGAATGTTGGTTCTGCCAAGGGAGGGAGGGAGGGAACAGCTTTGAGCTTCTACGGAAGGAAGGCAGACCAGAGAGAGTCGGAGCAGCCAGCCGGGCGTGGGGGGAGAGGAGAGGAGAGAACAGGACCGGACAGCAGAGAAACCGTGGGAAAAATCTCCTGGGCGGGCTGGCTGGCTGGACTCGGAAAAACCAGACCCAGTGGACTAACCACTACAGTGGCCATCCATCTCTTACGCTAAAGGACAGCCCTTAATTTCAGCTAACTGCCCTTTGCATTGATGTCATTTTCAAAAGCTTTTGTCCTTCGTTTTGATCGTTTCATTTTTACAGTACCCCTGACACCACTTTCTCAACAGTCTTCCTTGTGCATGTGAAAAAGATGGAGATGGGACCGTCTTTTTAAAATACATTTACATGAGTTACTGTGTGGTTTTAGATATTTTTATTAGAAGGAGTTTTTGTCAAGCTTTAGCTATCATCTCTCTCTCTCTTATCTCTCTTCTATCATCTTATGTATCTCTCTAGGTATCTATCTATCTATCTATCTATCTATCTATCTATCTATCTATCTATCTATCTAGTTTCACCGAAAATAAGCCCTCCCCGGATAATAAGTCCCCCTGAAAATATTTAAACACATGCGCAACCAGTCCCTGCCATTTTCTCTGGTTATGATTAGGGAGACAGAACTGGAAATCAGGTAAGACGGCAAGAAGATCCCCGCCTTGTTCCACGCGCCCCAAAATAATAAGACCTCCCCGAAAATAAGGCCAAGCGCTTATTTCAGGGTTCAAAAAAATATAAAATAGGGTCTTATTTTCAGGGAAACATGGGATCTATCTATCTATCTATCTATCTATCTATCTATCTATCTATCTATCATCTATCTATCATCGATCCCTAATTTTTCTAGCATCTTATGATAGATACATGTCTATCTATCCTTCTTATTTATCTGTCTCTTATCTCTCATTCTCTCATCTTTCTATCAATTGTCTGTCTGTCTATATCTATCTATCTATCATCTATCTATCTATCTATCTATCTATCTATCTATCTATCTATCTATCTATCTATCTATTTTACAGAGCCGCTCATCTCACAAGGAAGTGACTTTGGGCGGCGTACAACAAAACTGAAACAATAAAGTTTTTCTTGGCTTTGATCTTGATTTCCTTTGTAAGCCAAAGTTATAAACATAAACAATTAAAATGTTTTATCCTAATGGAGTGCTTTCAGGTTTGCCCCTTTTTCAGACTTGTCCTTTTTTTTCCCCACCAGGAAATGATGGTCACCATAGCCTAACCACCCTCTTGCAAGCCATGATGTCTGGAATGGGAAGGGAACACAAAAAGAGCCAAAACAGACAATCTTAAAACCCTAAAATTCCTAAAGTAGGAATTGATCGCTGAGCATCTTCAAATGGAGGGAAATAAGAGTATCCTTTCACCTGGATTAAGCCATGTTTGGGGTTCATACAATGCAACAAGCCCTATAGGGACCAAGGTCAGACCTCAACAAGCTGAGCACGTACGGTACTGTTCTGCCCCAGCTACAGATCCAAAAGATAGGATCTGCAGGATGAACAAAACTCTGAACAAAACTTAGTTTCCTCAAATAACACAATTTTAGCAAATGCCGGCTGTTAATAAGCATTCTTAACAGCCTGCCAGAATTCTACAGATAAGATAATCAGAGTCTTACTGGAGTTGGGAGAAAGCCCAGAAGCAAGGTTGCAGAGAAATCCCAATGCAATGATTAGCGAACTAAAGTTGTTTCCTGCAGCTTGTTACAAGCTGCGGTCTTTCTTAAATAGGCTAAGGGCGTGGCCAATAAGCCCCAAGCCTTACTCTCGAGGAGACCTCCTCCTGAGGAACCACTCCTGCCTTTTGGCAGCTCTGCGTGCCTGTGCATTGAGAAGAGGCTCCTCCTCTTCATCCTCTTCACTTAAAGGAGCCTCTGGAGGTTCTGAAAGCCCTGGTTGAATCCCTGCCTCTGGCACCACATCTTCTCTAGCCTCCTCGCTGTCCGACTCAAGCGTCGGCTGCACAGGCTGCTGGCGCAGCACCACACCAGCCTCCTCATCGTCGGGATCAGCAACAATCCGTGCAGTCTGCTGGCGGGCCACAATAAATACTAAAGTTGAGGGCATTCCATTTGCAGTTAACCCAATTGAGTGGCAGGGTGGCGTGAATGCAGCCAGCCTGGAAGAGAGAAAGTGTTCCCCAACCAGGTAACCTCAAGGCATGCTGAAATGTAATCCCCTCTCCCACATACACATACAAACCCATAGTCATCCTGGACAAGTTTAATGGGAGTTGTGATCCCATGCATCCTGCAGACATTAGTTGAAAAAAAAAAACTATGTTCTCTGTTTCCCTGAAAATAAGACATCCCTTGATAATAAGCTCTATCGGGCTTTTGAGCTCATGCGCTAAAATAAGCCCCTCCCTGAAAATATTTAAACATATGCACAGCCAGTCCCTGCCATTTCCTCTGGTTAGGGTTAGGGCAGGGGTCGGCAACCTTAAACACAAAGATCCAAATCGGAAGCCCCTGTTCAATTCTAGAGCCAACCGGAAGTCCAGTTCCCCCACCATAGAGTCTCCTCCTAGCAGGGCATCCGTTTTCCTCTACCTGTCCTAAATGATGAAAGCTCTAACAATTGTGGAGCCGATTGGCGACAGGGAGCCGCAGCAGAGGGGTGAAACAGCCACATGCGGCTCCAGAGCCGTGGGTTGCTGACCCCTGGATTAGAGAGACAGTGCTGGAAATTAGATAAGATGGCAAGAGAAGCTCTGTCTTGCTCCATGTGCCCCAAAATAATAAGACTTCCCCCAAAATAAGGCCAAGTGCTTATTTCGGGGTTCAAAAAATATAAGACAGGGTCTAATTTTCGGGGAAACACGGTAATATACAATGGCCCAATCTATGACTATTGGGCAGCATCCTTTCAGTCTGCCCAATGTACATGTGGAGACCTTTGAGAGGTCACTGTGGGATGGTAGTGTGCAATCCTGTTCTCCCTCCTTCCCCTCAACAGTCTGGCACATTTTCCACCCTAATGAAACCACCCAGGGCATTGCTAACCTCGTTGTCCCCGAAAAAGCCAAACGTCAAGTCACTTCTAGAGAAAATTGTATGGATGGATGGATATGTCTCCACGAGGTTTCCAGGAGCTGGGCTCCAGCCAAAATAGACTAGGGATCCAAGATCCACTGTGTTTTACAGAAGCCAAGACTATCGATGTAAAGGATCCCAAGTTCACAAATTTGTGCCAGAACTGACCGGGGGGGGGGGGGGAATCAATAAAAAATTTGTTCTGCCAATGTTTTTCAGCCTCGTTCTCTGTAAACATGAGGACTTCAACTGCCAACATTCTCTAGGGCTGGCTGGGGAATTCTGGGAGTTGAAATCCACTTATCTTAAAAGCAACAAGGGTCTTGGTGGCGCAGCAGACTAAAGTGCTGTTAAGTAGCACCAGCTGCCTGCAATTACTGCAAGTTTGAATCTCACCAGGCTCAAGGTTGACTCAGCCTTCCATCCTTTCGAGGTAGGTAAAATGAGGACCCGGATTGTGGGAACAATAAGCTGACTTTGTATATATATAAAAAAAGAACACCGCTTGGGGGGGGGGGGGCGAAAGCCCTACTAAGAAGGTATATACAAAAGTATGAAGGCTATTGCTTAACGCATTGTAAGCCGCCCTGAGTCTCCGGAGAAGGGCGGCATATAAATAGAACCAATAAATAAATAAATAAACAAATGATTGTAAGTCAAGGACTAGATGTATTGATTGGAAAACACTGGGAGATGTTTCATATTTTTCGGTGTATAAGATGCACCTTCCCCCCCCAAAAAAGCGGGTGAAAATTTAGGTGTGTCTTACAGACCGAATACGGGCATCTTTGGCCTCCCGAACCCTCTGGGCGTTGTGTTTTTGCCTTCCCTAGCCCCCAGAAGCACTCTGCAGTGCTCCGCACGTCCCGTTTTTGCCGAAAACAGGCCCATTTTGGCGTAAATGGGCCGTGTGGAGCACTGCAGTGCTTCTGGGGGCCGGGGATGGCAAAAATGTGACGTGCGGAAGCCAAAATCTATTTATTTTTCTTGTTTTCCTCCTGTAAATCTAGGTGTGCCTTATAGTCCGGTGTGTTTTATAATCCAAAAAATACAGTAATTTTCAAACTACTGTTAAATTGATAAATTAAATCCAAGGTAACCACTTCGGGAAAGAAGACACAGAAGTATAATAGGGAACAATTTGTCTCTGGCAAGTGCCATTTCAGCTAGGATGAAAAGCCTTTTGGGACAAAGTATCCCTGCTCCTTTAATGCAAGAATCAATTCCCATCAATCCTTAAGTAGATAATAATTCAGATAAAATTTATGGCATTCCACAACTGTTCCAGATGCCATTGGAGAAGGAAATCCTCCTTTTTGTTTTTAGGAATCTGCATTGGGCACCCTCTTATTGACTCTGGCTGAGCCCCCATCCCAAACACTAAAATAAACATCCTTGGATGAAAGACCATCAGGAATTCCATGGGTGAGACTGGACAATTTAAGAGGTCCCTTCAATTACTGTATTTTTCAGAGTATAAGACACACACACACACACACACCACTAAAAGAGGGTGAAAATTTGGGTGCGTCTTATACACCGAATGTAGCCCCTACCCCGCCATACCCCCCCCGGAAAATGGGGCGCGCAGAGGCGGCAATAGACTATGGCAATCCCTGCAGCCTGAAACAGCTGATCTTCGGGAGGCTGACCCAACCAACAATCAGCTGCTCGTGCTAATCAGGCTGTGCTGAAGCTGTTTACTGCAAGGAGGCAAATTGCTGGGAGGCAGGGTTTTTTTTATGCTAATCAGGCTATGCTGAAACTGGCTGTTTGCTGCAAGGAGGCAAATTGCTGGGAGGCAGAGGCAGATCCCCCCCCCCTTGTTTTCCTCCCCAAAAATGGAAGGTCCGTTTTATAGTCCAAAGCATCTTATACTCTGAAAAATACGGTAAATGCTGCTTTCTTGCAAGCCAGAGGAAATAGGCCTTCTCTATCCTGATCCCCACTTGTGTTTCTTAATCTTGGCAACTTTTAAGACGTGTGGACTTCAACTCCCAGAATCCCCCAGCCGTAAGATCTGTGGACCTTAAGCCCCAGAATTCTCCAGCCAATATGCTGGCTGGAGTTTTCTGGTAGCTGAAGTCCCCACATCTTAAAGTTACCAAAATTGAGAAACACTCATCCCCATCTTCTGGATCAGCACCTCTAGGACCAGACGGTGCCCCTTCCCCTGGTGTTCCAGGAAGCCTTTAAGGCCTGGTTCTGCTCACAGGACTGGAGTTAATGTGGGTGTGAAGTCAGGCACTGGTGGCATTGTTACTTTGTACGATTTGTACTGTTTGTTATTTTAGACCAAGCGCCCTGTTTATTTAGATTTCAATTGTTTCATTCTTTTTTTATGGATTTTGCAAGCAACGCAGAGTCTATTGAAGTGGGAGGCCAAATTCAATTGAATAAGATATATTAAATATTAAATTAACCCACTTTCGAGGGTCCAGAAAAGGACCCGAGCCAGATATTAAAGTCATAAGAATTAAACTGTCCAAGTTCAGTTGGGTAGATACCAGGATTTTGAAGAATCCGATTCTTGTTAAGTTCAATGACTCCCAACAATACAGAGGAACATGGAAAACTAGCCAGAGCCTTGAAGGAAATGAGCCCCCAAAAGCAAAGATCTGAATAGTTTTAGACTGTGTGTTTCTCTCTGTGTTCCACCCAAATACTGCCTGCTCTTCCACAAATCTTCTGTTTCTGTTCTAGGCTTCATCAATAGCCATGACATTTATGAAATTCTGGGAGCTGAAGTTTTTACACATTGGATGGAGAGTTCTCAGATTGCCGGAGATTGATTTAAATTGGAAACACATTGTGATATTATGACACTGGTCAAGGGAAGTGCTACCCACCCCAGCTATGCTTGGATTATTGGAAGCTACATGAGGCTTTCAAAGATTTTTTAGAGTTCTTCCTTCAACAGCCATCCCCAACCATAGCCATTGGAGAATTGCAAGGCCAACTAAAATGTCCACAATCTGACACCTCGAAATTATCTGCACTTTGGCTCCCAAATTTCTCAGCCATGTCATGATAATTGAAAAATTTGGGGACATCTTCCACTTATGGAAGGCACCCAGACTTGAGGAAAGCAGAGCAGAGCAGAGCAGAGCAGAGCAGAGCGGAGCGGAGCAGAGTAGAGTAGGGTAGGGTAGGGTAGGGTAGGGTAGGGTAGCGTAGGGTAGCGTAGGGTAGCGTAGGGTAGCGTAGAGTAGAACAGAACAGTTTATTTGGCCAAGTGTGATTAGACACACAAGGAATTTGTCTCCAGTACAGAAGCATTCAGTGTAGTTGCAAACAACAGAGAAATAATAATACAACAACCAGTAGAAGTGGGTAATAAGAGATAATAAAAGGATAAATGATGCTACAATCACACTATGGGTTAATATACAAGCACATTAGACAGAATTAGGAGTCCTGGTGGCGCAGTGGACTAATTCACTGTTATTAAGATCAGCTGCTTGCAATTACTGCAAGTTCAAATCCCACCAGGCTCAAGGTTGACTTTCTAAGGTAGGTGAAATGAGGACCCAGATTGTGGGGGCAATAAGCTGACTTTGTATAAATATACAAAAGTATGAAGGCTATTGCTTAATGCACTGTAAGCCGCCCTAAGTCTCTGGAGAAGGGCGGCATATAAATCAAATTTTAAAAAAAAATTCAATAGCCACTATATATTGTCAACTGCAAGAATTTGGTGTTTGGCAGAATGATGACTCGAGATGGAAAAAACTGTCCCTGTCTCTAGCGCTGTACAGAAGGAAGTAGCTGAAACGCTTGATGTCCAGGATGTGAGAGGTCTACAAATATCTTCTCAGCCCCACTTCCAACAAGTGCAATATGGAAGGCAGGCAGATTGCAATTATTCTTTCTGTAATATTAGCTATCCATTGGAAACTGTACCTGTCCTGTTTGGTCGCTGTACCAAACCAGGTAGTTAAAGAAGTGCAAGTGACAACAAATTTACTTTGCCTGATAGCAATGCAGCTGAAATCTCAGACACTGAGGAATCTTTCTCATGAGCTTCTACTGAATGCTTTCAACTAGACACACTGGAGACACAACCCAAGAGCTAGTGCATGCAAAGTGTGCTCCTCCACACTGCCCTTCAGACACATAACCAATATACACCAGTCCATCAATCCCCCTGACAGCTCCCTTTATCCCAATCCCCATCACTTTAAACCTTGAGCGGTCTTGGCACTGTGTAATTTAGGGAGTACAAGCTGCTTAGTCAACAGTATCGCCCTAGTGGATAATGATGGATGAGCCACATCCAGTGCGGGAGACAAAAGAAACTCAGCAAACAGAGGAAAGAGAAGAAGAGGTGGGAAGGGACATCGGAGGGGAGAGCAGAGTGACAACTAGACCAGGGACGGCGGTTGGCAAGGAGACCTGGAACCAATCATTCCCCCAAGCTTTTGAGAAGTAGATATGAATTCCTCTTCCTCAGTGTAATTCTTATTCCACCACCAGATCCAGGAAGGTGACAAGAGAGAAAGCTGGACTTGCCCATGCATCATTATTAAATGTTGGACATCCAAGCTGTTTTCTCCCCTCCATGCAAAGAGGGCATTTGGTCCATCTATCAAAGTCATCTGAGATGGCCTCATTGCATGGGGACAGAAGGAACCATTTAGGTCAGTCTACCAAGTCTGTGAGGTTTCCCACAAACTGAATATTTTGTTGCTGTTGTTCAGTCACTAAGTCGTAGCCAACTCTTCGCAACCTTATGAACCACAGCATGCCAGACTTCCCTGTCCTCCACTGTCTCCTGGAATCTGCCCAAATTCATGTTCATTGTGTCCAGGACATCATCTAACCATCTCATCCTTTGCCTCCAATCTTTCCCAACATCAGGGTCTTTTCCAACAAGTCCTCTCTTCTCATTATGTGGCCAAAATATTTGAGCTTCAGCATCTGGTTTCCTTTAGGATTGACTGATTTGATCTCCTTGCAGTCCAAGAGACTCTAGTGATTCTTCTTCAACAACTGGACATGAGCTCTCCTAATTTTCAGCCATCGTAGCCCTGGGAAGGCCCACTGACTGCCACCTCTTCCTAACTGTAGAAAGCCCAAATAAAGCAATAGCCATGGCTGTCTGTCCGGAATGGCTCTTGATCCAGGCAGAAATGATTTCTTGAGATTTTCCACCAAGGTTGTAGGCAGACAAGTCAGAAGGATAATCCTCCCCTCCCGCTTCTCTAGGAGAAGAAGAAATTCTTCAAGCAATTCTCGTTTGACAATAGGACCGGTAGTAGAAAAATCCTATGAAGAGTTTTGGAATCCAGAGACAATTGGAGAGAAATTTCTCCAATGAAAGAGAGGAGATAAGCATCCAGGGGAGCAGGCAAGAGATATGATGCACTTCATAATGCAGCTGATGTCATCACGGCTTCAAATGGACATAGAAGATTCATACATGCTCATCAGCTGCCTTGTAACTAGATGAAGTGAGACAATCACGCTCACTCATAAATATTTCACCGAGGATCCCTTTTCCTTTGCCAGATATTTTTTTAAAAAAAAATGCTTTCATTGAACTGAATGTGAGTCAAAGCAAAACTAATTTATAGAATTTTCCTGCCCAACTCGGCTCATTTGATCGTTTAGCCATTCTTTCTCTCAAACAGATTTTCCTTCCAGTTAGATCCTCAATTTCTAACACTCATGGTTGGAAGGACAAGGTATAGGGACACTAGTCTTATGATAGCCAGAGAGGGAGAACGTGTCTCAGTCTCTGTTACAGCACATTTTGGAAGCATTTTCAAATCCAGATTCTGCCAGAACCTGCTCTTTGCTTTTGACTCTCCCAACTGCTGACAGTGTACATGTTTGCACGGAAGCAGAGATGCCCAAACAGCTTCCTTCTTTGGCATCTGCCAGGCTCCCATTTAATATGCAAAGCACGTGCCACGTCATGTTTGCTAGGCACCTGCTGATAACAGTTTATATTGTATTTGTTTACTTACAGGAGAATTGGATTAGCCAGCTTTCCATGGTATGATTGCAGCATTCCAGTAATCAATCAATCGAACAACAGCAATAGCACTTAGACTTATATACTGCTTCACAGTGCTTTAACAGCCCTCTCTAAGCGATTTACAAAGTCAGCATATTGCCCTCAACAATCTGGATCCTCATTTTACCAACCTCGAAAGGATGGAAGGATGAGTCAACTTTGAGCCGGTCAGGATCAAACTCCTGGCAGTCCAGAATTAGCCTGCAATACTGCATTCTGACCACTGCACCACTACCGGTTCTGTGGGCGTGGTCTGGTGGGCGTGGTGTGGCTTGGTAGGCGTGGTTTAGTGGGCATGGCAAGAGAAGGATACTGCAAAATCCCCATTCCCTCCCCACTCCAGAGGAAGGATACTGCAAAATCCCCATTCCCTCCCCACTCCTGGGGGAAGGATACTGCAAAATCCCCATTCCCATCCCACTCTGGAGTCAGCCAGAGGTGATATTTGCCGGTTCTCCGAACTGCTCAAAATTTCCACTACCGGTTCTCCAGAACCTGTCAGAACCTGCTGGATTTCACCCCTGATCCTGGGGGCCATGGGATTACCATCTGCAAACTTCCCTGCTGGCTTCTGACAAAGCAAAGGCAATGCGGGGGGGAGGGAAGCTGGATTCACTTAATGACTTAAAAACAGTGGCAAAAAAAGGTTGTAAAATCAGGAGTGACTCGCTTAACGTCTGCCTTGCTTAGCAATGGAAATTCTGGCCCCAGTTGTGATCGTACATCAAATACTATCTGTTTTTGTTAGTACATGGTTCTATTTGTTTGCTTCATTGTTATTGTTTTTTTAAGCTTGGCTGATCACTGACCGAATAAATGTTATGAAGTGTGCAATTAGTGGCAGGCTCACAGATTTCTTCCTGGATCAATAGGGGTTCTGTTAAGAGCCCACCCCACCCTACCGCATGTGATGCTGACTTATTTCTGTTGACTTGATGAGGCCTAAGGCTGTTTTGATCTTCCTATCTCTCAGTACAAACTCTAGGGGAGCGGGGAGTGGGTGGGTGGCAGATCTCCAAACATGCGGAGATGAGCCATCATTTCTAGCCCTTTTCCATTTCCACAGTGGATCAGCTGCAATAGATCATTCAATGCGCAACAGAGCAGATTTTGGTTCTAGGATTCACCCCTTGGCACCCGCCCTTGTCTTGAGTTTAAAGGGGAGGGGGGCAGGGGTGAAATCCAGCAGGTTCTGACCGGTTCTGGAGAACCGGTAGTGGAAATTTTGAGTAGTTCAGAGAACCGGCAAATACCACCTCTGGCTGGCTCCAGAGTGGGGTGGGAATGTGGATTTTGCAGTATCCTTCTCCTGGAGCGGGGTGGGAATGGGGATTTTATAGTATCCTTCCTCTGGAGTGGGGTGGGAATGGGGATTTTGCAGTATCCTTCCCCTGGAGTGGGTTGGGAATGGGGATTTTGCAGTATCCTTCCCCTGCCACACCCACCAAGCCACACTACATCACCCCCACCAAGCCACGCCCACAGAACCGGTAGTAAAAAAAAAATTGGATTTCACCACTGGGAGGAGGGGGGCATTTCTGGCTTTTCTCTCGGAGGAAAAACCCCAGCTCCCTGGAAAGCCCACTGACTCCCAAGCTGGCAAACTGTTTTCCAAGATCACAAGATCGCTTTCGGTTTTCGTTCTGCCCCCTCACTCCCAGCCCTTGATCCTTCCCAAAGTTTGCATGCAGGGAAGGAGAGCCAGGGAGGAGGCGGGATGCTCGCCGTTCCTCTGCGCGCACACCCTCTTCCCGTATGTGCAAGCATGCATAAACACCTGAGCTGCGCACAGGCGGCGAAGCCCAGAAGATGGGAGAGGCCCCGAGGGAAAACGGGTGGAGCAGATATCACTGCCTGTTGCAGAGTTTCAGAGAACTTCTGGGAAGGCCCCAGACGGACTGATGTGGGCAGGAGGTGGCAGGGAAAGATGGCATCAGGGAGGATAAAAGGTAGAGAGGATTAAAAGCCTTTGGCTTGATAAGACTGGCTTAACGCACTGGATTACCTCTAGAACAATAAGATTTGCCGAAAAGACTGGATGAGCTCCATAAGGCACGATTAATTAAAACCAATTTTTTTCCCCCCAAAACAGAAACATCCTGAGTGCAAAGGAATTCAGATTTATGTTCACGCTTTGATCAGGAGAAGAAGAAGAAGGAAAAAACAAGTCCAAAGCCTTATTCGAAGAATAAACGAAATGGTTCTTGTCTGGTTCAAACCTCTCTTAGATTCAGCAACTTTTAAGAGGTGCAGGCTGGGGAATTCTGGGAGTTGAAGTCCACGCCTCTTAAAAAGTGCTAAGCTTGAGAAACTCTGTTTAGGGCACCGGATTGTACATCCCTGCCACAGATCGCTTGCATATCTAGAAAAGCAAAACTGGAACTGCAGCAGGAAAGAAAAGGATACAGGAATTTCCTAGCTCTGCACCCTCAGATCTTGGGTTCCCGATGCCGGATGGGGAATTCTAGGAGTTGAAGTCCACAGCTCTTAAAGTTGGTGAGGATCAGCAAGTTCTGGAGAACCAGTAGCAGAAATTTTGAGTAGTTCAGAGAACCGGTAAATACCACTTCTGACTGGCCCTGCCCCCAAATAGTCTCTGCCTCCCGAGTCCCAGCTGATCAGGAGGAAATGGGGGTTTTGCAGTAACCTTCCCCTGGAATGGGGAGGGAATGGAGATTTTACAGTATCCTTCCCCTGCCACACCCACCAAGCCACGCCCACCAAACCTGTAGTAAAAATTTTTGAATCCGACCACTGGTGAGGATGAGAGACCCTGGGCTAGCCTTAAACAGAAAAGTATCTCCAGAGATGGCCAGGGAATTCCTGCTGGAATGTCCCCAATTCAATGCCTACTGTGCCCATTTCAAAATGGGTCAGGCAGTAATGCAGGTAGGTACACCTTTGCCTGAATCTTTGAGAAGCTACCCTTACCCTCAGGGTGGGGGGGGGGGGGTCTTGCAGGATAGGGTGAAACAGTCAAATTAGCAGCCACAAGGATGCACATACAAAAGTATTACAGCTAGTCCTCAATTTACAACCACAATTGAGACTTCCCTCGGTAAGAAACATGTTAAGTGAATTGCACCCAGTTTTACAAACTTTTTGCCACAGTCATTAAGTGAATAGGTGGTTTGTTAAGCAAATGCGGCTTCCCCCATTGACTTTGCTTGTTGGAAGCCTCCAGGGACTGTCAAAAATGGTGAACATGTGATCCCTTCAATGGTCATATCTGCAAAGGCCGGCCGTAAATTTCAGTACTGTCGTAAAGTTTGAACAGTCATTAAACAAATGGCCTTAAGTCAAGGACCGCTTGCTGTAAACTGCCTTCATTCAGAATGCCAAGGACTGTTTCCATCTGTCAAGACCTCAACAAAGATTCTGCACATTATTACTATAAGCAGCTTTACTACCGCATTAGCTTTTTCTAAAACTGACGGTCCCACTTAGAATGTCATCCTTAAAAACAAGAGAGGGTGGTTCATTTGCATATTAAACAAATGGGAATAAAGCAGCCAAAGCAGTGGTGAAATTAAAATTTTTTTACTACCAGTTCTGTGGGCGTGGCTTGGTGGGCGTGGTGTGCTTGGTGGGCGTGGCAGGGGAAGGATACTGCAAAATCTCCATTCCATCCTACTCCAAGGGAAAGATATTGCAAAATTCCCATTCCTTCCCTACTCCTGGGGGAAGGATATTGCAAAATCACCATTCCCTCCCACTCTTGGCGGAAGGATATTACAAAATCACCATTCCCTCCCCACTCCTGGGGGAAGGATATTGCAAAATCCCCATTCCCATCCCACTCTGGGGCCAGCCAGAGGTGGTATATGCCGGTTCTCTGAGCTACTCAAAATTTCCGCTACCGGTTCTCCAGAACCTGCTGGATTTCACCCCTGAGCCAAAGCAGTGGTTTCCAACACATGGCATGCGCCGTGGTTGTTTCAATGTAGCAAGAGATTTGTGACTTATGGGTTTTCTTCTTCTTTTTTGCATTATGCATATTCTTGAATTATCCATATATTCAATTAAGCGCATATATTTTGAAACATTGAATAACTTCCCTTCGAATCAGGTCTTGGGCATTTTAAAATATGTGTCTGCAATAAAGAATTTTGTGGTGTGCCACAGGACTGCGGCTATATTCAATATTGTGCTGCGGATTCAAAAAGCTTCCGAACCACTGAACTGCAGGTTCGAATCCCCCCACCCCCCGTAAATTCACAGATCGTTAAAGACAGTAGAAGAAGTGTCTTCACCAAAAAGTCAACATCTCGTGATGAGCCAACGCAACAAAGAGGAAATTGTGGGTGTGCCAGAATTAGGCAGGGACTTCTTAATCCCTGAAGCTCCTGTTCTGGTCTTATTTCAACACGGATGAATCATGAGATGCCTCCTGCCGCACTTACAGCATTAACTTCTACCTGGGTTGTGCCTTGTTTCGGATTACTTAGGAGTGAATGCCTTTGCAATAACTGTTTAAAGCAGCGCCTCCATCTACAAGAATAGACTCCATCCAAACATATTTTCTCCGCCTTGGCAACTTGATGATGGATGGACTTCAACTCCTGGAATTTCCCCAGCCAGCATCCAACATGAGGGACTGTCTCTACTTTGCCCTACAGAGCCAATGGGGTTCATCTCTCATAATCCTAGCCAGAAGTAACTCTCTAGTTGAATTTACAAGCCCAAGAATGAAGACAAAGACAGAGAAGCAGGGGTGAAATCCAGCAGGTTCTGACAGGTTCCGGAGAACCGGCGGCGGAAATTTTGAGTAGTTCGGAGAACCGGCAAATACCACCTCTGGCTGGCCCCAGAGTGGGGTGGGAATGGAGATTTCGCAATATCCTTCTCCCAGGAGTGGGGTGGGAATGGAGATTTTGCAGTATCCTTCCCCCAGGAGTAGGGAAGGAATGGGAATTTTGCAGTAAGTAAGGAATATCTTACGGCAGTAAAACGCTGCCGTAAGATATTCCTGTTCACAGCAGGAATGGTTGGTTCATTTTCAACTTTTCAGCTGTTCAGTTTGTGGATTGAGAAACAAAAGGAGCAACAGGCAGCCGGTTAAAATGGAGGCGTTAGAAAGGGAGGCTGTGGCCAACTTAAAAGAGAATCCCAAGATTTCCAGAAAGGGGAGACGGGATGGGGAAGAGACACAAAACTCCAGGGAGGAAAAAGTGCAAGAGAATCGTCTGGCATTCCACAGTGCCGTGTTTTACTGCAATTCCTACGTAATGGAACCAAATGCGTTGTCCAATTTTTCTTGGCTCTGTATCTCCTGCCTGTTCTAAAATTAGCACCTGGCTCTTCTACCACAAGGACGATCACCAGTTTCTGCAAGATTCCAGAAATACTGACGTTTGCGGCCGGCAGTTCTGAGGGAATAGATTACATACAGGCAGGGGTGGGCTTCAAAAATTTTAGCAAGGGGTTCTCTGTCCGGTTGCTGGGTGGGCGTGGCCTAGTCGGCCTTCTGCACCATGGTGGGGGGTGGGGGCATTTTTGCCCTCCCCGGGCTCCGGAGGCTTTTTTTGAGCCTCTGGGAGGGCAAAAACGGCCTCTCCAGGCTCTGGAGGCCCTCTGGAGGCCGGAAACAGACCCATTTCTGGCCTTCGCGAGCTTCCATGCATGCCCTGCACTTACCTGCCTCCAAAACCGGCCGCGTGGGGACTCCTGGGAGGGGTGGGGCAGGGTGGGGTGGGCAGGGCCAGCCAGGAGTGGGATTTGGGGATTCTCTGAACTGCACAGAATCTTAGCTAGAGGTTCTCCCGAACCCCCAGCAGCCCACCCCTGAAAACAGGTAGTCCTCGACTTATAACTGTAAAGTGGATCACCATGAGACCCAACCCGTTTTCAACACAGTAGATTAGAAAAGGCATGAATTGGAAAGTAATCAGTGGTGGGTTCCTCCTGGTTCGGCTTAACTGGTAGCGGTGACGATATGACGTTTTACGTTTTTTGCCCTATCTTGTCACCATGGTGAAGAGAAGCAGTTGTGAAATGAGTGACATGGTTGTTAAGAATGCTGCAGGGGCATAAATGTGAGGATGGTCATAAGTGTGAGGACCAGTTAAAAGTGCGAGGACCTGTCAGAAATGACTTTTTTCAACCCTCTGAGTAGTCCCTATACACATAGTCCCTATACACATAGCCCAGTCACATGACCAGCTAACCACACCCACCCAGTCACATGACCTCCAAGCCACACCCACAAAATAAGCCACGCCCACAGAACCGGCAGTAAAAAAAATTAGAACCCACACCTGAAAGCAATGGTTGACATTTTGAATATGAAATATATATTTCATCTACATTCTGGTGTGCCAATCATTTCATCCTTCGGTTAGAACTGTTTTCACCCCCAACAGATCATCTGAAGAACCAGAAACTTTTGGAAACCCATTTCTGATCTAGGTTTCTCCTCCTCCTTCCCCTCTGTTTTTCCTTGTATGCTACGTATTTTGGATCACAAGCTTGGGAGCAGCTTTCTGTTGATATTTTAAAGCTGCTGCAGAAAAACCTTTGTGGCTTTAGGGAGGGATGAAATGCATCTGCTTTTAAAATAATAAAAGAAAAACTTGTTAACGCTGCTTAGCTAGCTGTTCTGGTAGATGAAGCATCTCCAAGGCCTCTGTTCCCCTTGGGGGTTTGTTATGTTTAAAATGGACTTCGCCTGGGATACTGCATCCTGACTTTTCATATGACTTTGGGAGAGCAAATAAGTGCAGCTGCCACACCAAGAAACTCAGGAAACTAAGGAGATACAAGAAAAAAGAGGAAAGAGAATATTACTTGGGGTGGGAGAAATGGTATGAATGGTTAGAGGAGAGAGATAAAAGGAAGGGAAAAATTAAATAATGGTAGAAATAGGAGTTGGAGTATAATTGCTAATATGAGGAAACAAAAATTGTAGAAATGAAAGGGGGTACACGGGTATTGTTATGTATATATGTAAAGAAACAAAGATTAGAAGTATATTGGTGGCGCAGCAGACTAAATACTGTTAAGTAACACCAACTGCCTGCAATTACTGCAAGTTCGAATCTCACCAGGCTCAAGGTTGTCTCGGCCTTCCATCCTTCCGAGGTAGGTAAAATGAGGACCCGGTTTGTGGGGGCAATAAGCTGACTCCGTATAAAAAAGAACACCGCTGGGGGGGGGGGGGGCGAAAGCCCTACTAAGCAGGTATATACAAAAGTATGAAGGCTATTGCTTAACGCATTGTAAGCCGCCCTGAGTCTCTGGAGAAAGGCGGCATATAAATTGAACCAATAAATAAATAAACAATAAAGAAATAGAAGTATATGTATAAATGATATAGTAGAAATAAAGGAGGGGGGAAATGTATAACTATGAAACTTTTGTCTGATGCGAAACTGTTGAATCAGGAAAAGTGTTAAAGCTTTCCTTTGGTTTTTTAAAAAAATGTTTAATAAAGATCTTTAAAAAAAAAAAAAGAAAGAAACTCAGGAAACTTTCTCTGTCCGTAAATGCAGAATTATTCAGAATGAAGAGCAGAAGGGGTTGAAGTTATCCATCTGATTCTTATCCTAAAAGTCTTTTTTTTTCTTTTTGTTTTGTTTGCACAGAACTAGCACAAATGCACAAAGACACAAATACAAATGCAATCGCACCATTGCATGCACCCCCCCTTTACAAAATGGTTGCTAAATGAACCCATTTTTAGGATCAGCATAATACTGATGAGCAGCACCCCAAATCCTCTCCCATCTCCTGTTTGAACAACAGAGCCACAATGTACCCAGCATCCCTACACCTGTAGAAAAGGGCTTGCACGAGGACACCACAAATTGCTTGTGTCACTCTGACACACAGACATTACTGTAAGCAGGTCAGGTTCATATAAGATGGGGAGCTACCAAAACAAACTATCCCAGTTTAAGGTTAACCAGGTTTAGCAGAAGATGCAAATAGAACCGGCTCAGAATGCTCCTATGGGGGAAATAAGAGTCAGAGCAAAACCTAATGTGTGTGTGGGGGGGGGGGGGAATTTTGGTTTGAACTTGTCCACGTGGCATGACACACAATTTAGCAAGCATCTGCTAAGCTTTGGGTCTTAACACATCCAGCCAGAAGACTTCACTCACTGCTCCCCTCCAATCGGTTCTCCCTATAATTAGAGCCAAGGCTATGGGAGAATTTAAAAAAAATAAAATAAATCCCAAAATCGAAAGAGTCAGCAACAGCTACGGCTCTCTCATTGGCTCTCCCCGATTGGGAAGGTGGCCAGCTTTTTGGGTGCCCGGTGTCTTCTCCTGCCTGCTCCGCCCCTTCGCCAATTACAGGGCAAGGCAGGCTGCGGCCAAAGAGACAGGGACTTAAGTGTGGGTTTGGCCGCCTTGCTGTCCATAAAATCCTGCCGGCAGGGCAAAGACAGGGTGGTTGGGAAGGGTGCTGGCTGGCAGAGTGTGAGATGGAGCAGGAGAAACAGCAGCGTCCAAGAAGATGCTGGCCATCGCGTCAATCCCACTGTCTCCTTTTCTCCCGCTTTGCTCTGTGGAGGTTGGAGACGCAGTGCCGAGGGTTTCTAAGCGTACTGGAGGGTGATGGGCTCGGAGGCCAGAGACAGGCAGGCCCTCCGTGCATTCTTGAGTCAGCTTCATGGGGAAAACAGGCGTTCCAAAGTGGGTCACTAGGAACCTCTTGTTAACCACAGCCAATGTCTCTCGCTCATTTCACGACTTCATTCTCTCTCTCTCTCTCCCCCTCTCTCTCCCTCTCTCTTATGTAACTTTTATTACAGAACTTTTTTTAAAAAAATAAAAACAATTCTAATTTTGAAAGAAAAAAAATTAGGAAAGAAAGAAAAAGTGCAAAGGAAGAAAAAGGGGAGGGAGAGAGAGAGGAAGGAAAAGGAAGGAAAAAGAAGGAAGGAAGAGAAGGAGGAAGGAAGGAAGAAAAAAGAAAAGAAATGAGGGAGGGAGGGAGGGAGGAAAAAGAAGGAAGAAAGGAAGGAAGGAAGGAAAAAGAAAAGAAACAGGGAGGGAGGGAGGGAGGAAGGAA
>WNWU01000029.1:5985071-5987053 GCA_012654045.1 Ptyas mucosa | reverse complement strand
GAAAAAGAAAAGAGAGGGAGGGAGGGAGGAAGGAAAAGGAAGGAAAAAGAAGGAGGAAAGAAGGGAAAAGAAATGAGGGAGGGAGGGAGGGAGGGAGGAAGGAAGGAAGGAAAAAGAAGGAAGGAACGAAGGAGCGAAGGTAGGAAAAAGAAAAGAAACAGAGGGAGGGAGGAAGAAAGGAAGGACAGAAGGAAAAAGCAAAGATTAGGAAGGGAAAGAAAAGCAAAGATGATAAAGAAGCAACTTCTGATTTTCTAAACCTCAGTTACAAGTATATTTATATCTTTCCCTCTCTCTAAGGTTACAGCTTAACTTCCTTCTTTCCACTTCCTGCTTTTTCTAGTCATCAGACCGGTAGGGAATCATCAAGTTCATTTTTTTTTCTTATTTCAGCAAAAACTCCCTAAATAGTTTCAAGTCACTAATAAACGTAGTTATTGTCCTTTCTCTAATCGAGTCAACTTCACTACCTCTTGCTAATTCTGTCCTCCTCACCAGGCAGGTATCTGAGACTCCTTACACTGACGTGCATATAATAATCCATTCTCACCCCACTCTGGGACCAGCCAGAGGTGTCATTTGCCGGTTCTCCGAACTACTCAAAATGCCTGCTACCACTTCTCCAGAACCTGCTGGATGTCACCTCTGCTGCTTTGACGGTTCCAGGAAATCAGAGTTAGGGTACACCTTAGCCTCAAAATATGGAGAATTACAATCCCAGTGGAAAAGGCCACACCAGAAGCAGCTGTCTCCAGACTCCATTGTGGCTCATAGCTCCAACTACTGATGTTCTCCTAGCTTCCGTGGCCCAGAACGGGACTTAAGTTTTGCTCCATGGAAGAGGAGGAAGAAGATAACAACAAAGACACAAAGAAGGAGAAACAAGTTGCTTTTCAAGAAGCATTTCCTGCAGAGTTTACCAACAATGCCCCCCTCCCCCCCTCCCGATAATCTCTTCCTAATTTTGTTCGGGTGCCATGCAGGGCCAGACAAAGACTGAAAGGCACTTGAGTGGAAGCCCACAAGAGATGGCAGGGGACAGAAATGCATTCTTACAATGCCTAATAACTAGAGCCGTGATGACGAACCTATGGCACGCGTGCCACCGGAGCCATATCTGTGAGCACATGAGCATTGCCCTAGCTCAACTCCAGCACATTTTTGCGCCTTCCGGGCCCACCGGAAGTTGGGAAACGGGCTGTTTCTGGCCTTCGGGGAGTGAGGAAGGCTGTTTTCACCCTCCCCGGGCTCCTAGAAAGCCTCTGGAGCCTGGGGAGGGCGAAAAACAGGCCTTCCGTGCCCACCATGCCATCGCATGCCAGAAGCGGGAGGAGTGCAGAGGGGTCACATGTGGATGTGCAGGGGGCGGGGCTCATTGAATTATGGGTGTGGGCACACACGCGCACAACCCCCCCCCGCTCTCCCCCCGCTTTTGGCACGTGACGGCAAAAAGGTTAGCCATCACTGAATTAGAGGTTGAGACAGGAAGCAGGAAAGTTGAACCTTTCCTGGGTTTTGCATTCTTCTGCATTAAGGCTGCCCCAACAGGATGACCAATGTCCCCAGCCTGGTGGCTTGTATACAATAATTAACCTGCAGGAAGTTTGGTTTTGGAGGTCTGAGCTTAATAGGACATCTGCCTGAAGTAGGCCAGACGGGGCAGGGAAGGACTCCTGGAAAGGCAAGACAGAAGCAGGAAAAGCTGAGCGGGGAAAGGGCAGTCTCCGCATGGGAGAAGCCAGAGGAAATAGGCTTTTCCTCCAGGTTGGGAACAGGTCCAAGGAAGGCCGTCAAAGCATTATTTCTAAAGATTCAGGAAGCACCTTCCCGGTTCTTCTTTTCAACAATGTCTAGAGGAGCTACGTCAGCAGACCTCATTCCAGGCCAGATGTTGGAGCACCAAAAGGCATGTCAGTCAATGAATGTGCAGTGCAGAGTTTTAAATCAAGAGGTTTTTTTTTTAAAAAAAAGCAGACTAGACT
>WNWU01000029.1:5972571-5982571 GCA_012654045.1 Ptyas mucosa | reverse complement strand
GGGCGTAACCCCCTTCACTAGGAAACTGGAATCTGGAAATGTTCAGGAAACCAGTGAAGTTTATATTAAAGGTAGTCCTCAACTTATTACTGTAATGGAATCTGCCCATTATGACTATAAGTCGTGACAGTTGTAAAGGGAACCACACATGTGACTGACCCAATTTTACCACCTTTTCTTGTGGCAGTCATTAAGCAAGTCAATTGTTTGCAATGAAGCCGTTTGGCTGAAAACCAAAAGCAAATGCCAATTTTCTGCAAAAACATCTTCAAACATTGTCAGGTGAACATGGGACACAGCAAATGGTCATTAATGCAGGCCAGTTGCTGAATACCCGAAATGCGGTCACATAACCATGGCGGAGGAGCGCACAGATGTTGGAAGTGTGAATCCAGGTCATAAGTAGCTTTTTCAGAGTCCGTCCTAACTTCGGCTGGCCGTAAGTGAAGGATTATCTGTTTAGGAGATTGTACTTGCTAGGTTTGCAAGGAACCTAATTATGCATGCTTTGTGAACACAGCCATTGGCAGGGAAAGCGCAAACCTCCAAATATTGGGCTACAAGTCCCATCAACATGAAGACTGATGGAAGAATGTGGAGATGCGAGTTTGCGGAAACTTTGGTTAGTGTCTTCTAGCGGTTGGAAGGGTTTCATTCTTTCACAATGTACTTGGGAGATGCCAAATTTGAATCCAGTTTCTTCTTGGAATGATGTCCTGCAGCCTCTCAGCCAACATCTTCCCACATTTTGGAATTTCTCTTCAGCAGCTCCCACCTCTAATCAAAGGCCCTGCCTCAACCTGGTCAGGGTCACACCTCCAAACCTGATTAATCTCTCCAAGAAGCCGTTGCTCCGTGGCCCTGATCCCACCTCCACCCCCACGAGTCTCAATGCTGATGTTGGCTTCTCCATCTGTGGGGAGATCCTCCAACAACAAGGAAACTCCTAAACAAGGAAAACTCAAGATTAATCAATAAAGGAGAATATTCGTAGCTCAGGGTTGAAATGAGGGAGTCCTCGGTACTCGCTGAGCTTGCTTGTTTTTTCTTGCAGACGTTTCTTGATGAATGATGACGACTTCATGAATGAAACGTCTGCAGGAAAACAAGCAAGCTCAGAGAGCACCAAGGACCCCCTGAAGATGAATCAATGGCCCCTCAGGCAAGCCGATCAGTGTAAGTCAACAAGCACGGAGCTTTGATTACTCAACCATGAAACTAACTCAACCAAAGCTGCCTCTGGATCCTTTCCTGGGTATCTGCAAGCCACTGTTGGCACCACCAGCTTCTCTGCAACACTGCACCAGGTCCAGCCAAAGGGAGGATCCTGCCCTGTTTGTCTCCCGTTCCACGCAACCACACAAGGAGCCACAAAGCTGAAGCTTAAGCCACATCTTTCTGGCAGAGCTGCTGGGTGGAGCTCCCAAACCACGTGCCGAGTCAGTCCAGCCTTAGGCAAACTGCAATTATGCTGGGGGTGGGGAGGCCAGCCTAATGGCATTCGTCCTGGCTGGTGCTGGCTTTCCTAGGCGGTTTGCAAATAAGGGGAGGGCAGGGGACACCCCCCTCCAAGCAGAGACCTTTTCCTTTGCGTCAGATGGTGGGAAGGAGGGAGTTTTTTTGTGACCAGACTTTAAAAGAAAAGAAGAAGAAGAAGAAGAAGCTTTTCCAATACCAGGCGGGAGAAGCCGAGGATGTAGCCTAGCACTGGGGAAGACAAAGCAAACATATTTGTCTTTGGTTATTGAGGAGTTAAGGAAACCGACTGCCGCTTCGAGCTCTAAAGCAGGGGTCTCCAACCTTGTCAACTGTAAGACTTGTGGACTTCAACTCCCAGAATTCTGGGAGTTGAAATCCACAAGTCTTAAAATTGACAAATTTGGAGACCCCTGCTCTAAAGAAATTCATTTGGCCTGTGGATTTTTGCAAAGGGGAGGGAAAAATGGCCCTATTAGGAAGATTGGGGTGTAGGGGGCCGAAGTCCCAGCTCTGTGCTTTCTGCTGAAAATAGGCATTTTCTAGCTGAGTTCCAGCAGCATTTCTGCAATGCAAACCTCGGAGGGGCATAAAACAGTCCTGGGAGTCCAAACAGAGCAGTCTATCTCCCTTTCAAACCCTCCAAGGTTACTTTACCTGGTCAGGCTCTTGGTCTATCTCATCTAAAGAGAAGCAGTGGGTATATTATAGGCTGACCAGGTGGCTCAGTGGCTAAGTAAGACACTGAGCTTGTCAATCAGAAAGGTCAGCATTTCGGCGGTTCGAATCCCTAGTATAGGTCTCCTGCGTGAGCAGGGGGTTGGATTAGATGATCTCCGAGGTCCCTTCCAACTCTGTTACTGTTACAGGGGAGATGCTGTGGCCCGGACCTTCTATAAAACTTCGCAAATTGTGCAGGCAGAGCAGCATTTGAACCAAATGCTTGGCCTGGTTACTGAATTAGGTTATTTCCTGGATTCACACCTTACACTGACCCGTAAACTTACTAGACAAGTAGCCTGGGAACTCAGTCGCCACATCTAAACGGTCTCCAGTGGTGTTTTTCAAACTCTGGCAAGCCACGCTGACTGGGGAATTCTGGGAGTTGAAGTCCACACATCTGAAAGTTGCCGAAACATCAGTCTATGGCTTCCCTATAGGAAAAGGATTCTACTTTTGAGGACAGAGCAGAAATTCTGTGTCATGAACGTTCCCAGCTGTGATAGTCAACACTGCCACATTGGCCAGGAAGTGAACAGAAGAAAACCTTCAACCTCATACAACGATGGGGAGTGTTATTGACTTATCCCCATTTTAATAGTGGAGGTCAGCTTCGCTATCGTTTTTATGGGTTGCAAGGGATTTCTGAAACCATCTAGGCTTAACCAGTAGACCAGACAGGTAACACGATCAGATGATAATTCAACTTTATTGTAAGGCTACATTTACAAAATCTTGCAGGTTTGAAAGTACAAATCTTCTACTGTCTCCTTTAGAGCCTGAGAAACTAGGGAAGGTCATTTCTGTACATCTTCCTCCGCCCATTAGATAGCTAACAGTTACACCTTATCTGACCATTCCCTAGGCAGCATTTCTTTGTCCCATCCCAAGGTCTTCCTCCCATACCATTACATCTAATCTAACACCTGCTTGGTGCAGGAATTTGCCACTGTAATTCCCCTGACAGATGGCAGACCGCCTGTATTTCTATACCACCAACCTATTAATCCACTTATCTCCACTGTAGTCCATCCCTGAACAGCCTTAACCATTAGGAAATTATTCCGGATGTCCACTCAAAATCTCCTTCCTTGTTGTTTCTTCTCCTGTCTTCAATTCTGACATCAGCTCTGTGAAGACAATTACTAGGTCTCCCCCATAGTCTTCTCTTCTCCAAATGAGCTGCACCCAACACTTCTAACCACTCCTCATATCTTGTTCCTTCTTGAGCCCTTTTCCAAACAAATGAATCTTTATCATTTATTTATTCATGTCCCTTCAGAAGACACCCCAACCCTCAGTAGCACAAGGAATCTGTACAAGCATGAAGAACATGCCCTGCCACAATTCACATGGGTTTTTTCCTATGTTGCATGAACCCTGCCTCTATTTGTTGAATTATGATCACGTCAAATCTTTGCTTAATGCAACGTTTTAAACCAAACATGTTTTTGCATGTAAACTTTAGCATCAAATGAACTGCTTATTTACTAAGCAAAAGTGTACAATTTCACGTAACACTGAACAATAAGCCACATTAATCAACCGCAATGGCCAGATGTAGACAACATGCTAAATTTAAACCAAATAAACCATACTATGCCTTAAGGCAGTTATTCCCAACTTGTGATTCCTGGTGAACCATAAACGCTTATCTGGCAAATAGCAGAAAAAGGCTATGCAACTAGAATAGATCAAAGGAACACGATAAATGAAGCATTTTCTCAGTGAGAAATAATAAGTAATTATTAGAAAGATAATAGAGGATGAAGAGGATGAAACTTGTGGAGATGGCTAAATTAACCTCTTAAATGAATAGCTGATAAATGCATTTATAGCTGATTGGAAAATCCTTGTAGATTTTTTTTTTTTTTTGCATACAATGGAAACAAAATGCACTTTAGGATTTGTGGTTTTGATGTTTAGGGGGAAAAAACCTGAACAATAGAAAACAGTGAATTTTCGTTTGTAAACAAACCATGTAGGGGATAATTTTATAATTGGGATTATATTTGCCGCAAAGGAAATTGGAAACTTTTTTCCTTCTATTTATTTTTATTCTTTCTTTCGGCACTCTGACTTTTTCTCCCCTTTCTTATTTCGTTCCTTCTTTGCTGCCTTTACTCTTTATTTTTTATTTTTTAAAAAAAATTATTTATATGCCGCCCTTCTCCGGAGACTCAGGGCGGCTTACAATGCGCTAAGCAATAGCCTTCATACTTTTGTATATTTTATACAAAGTCAGTTTATTGCCCCCACAATCTGGGTCCTCGTCTCACCTACCTTAGAAAGGATGGAAGGCTGAGTCGACCTTGAGCCTGGTGAGATTCGAACTTGCAGTAATTGCAGGCAGCTGGATGTTAAATGCTGCCTTAGTAGGAGGCATTAGCCTGCTACGCCACTCAGGCTCCTTTTGCATTTATAGCTGATTGGAAAATCCTTGTAGATTTTTTTTTTTTTTTTTGCATACAATGGAAACAAAGTGCACTTTAGAATTTGTGGTTTTGATGTTTAGGGGGAAACATCAACATATTAGTTGATCTTAGTTTTTATGCATAGCCAGTTTGGTTTAGTGGCTAAGGCTCCACTGGGAGACAGTAAATTCTAGTCCCCCCTTAAGCATGAAAGCCAAGTAGATAAATTTGAGCCAGTCCCCTCCCGCTCTCTCAGCTCAACCCACCTCGCAGGGTCGTTGTTGTGGAGAAAATAGGAGAAAGAAGAAACGTTAGGCATGTTCACCGCCTCGAGGTCTTTATAAAAAAAATAACAAGAGACGGGATAAAAATAAATAATGTCCTTTGCAAAACGTTCAACGAAAATTTATTTTTTTAAGAAAAGAAAACGAGAAAAGAACTCCGTCTTGAGCGGCCCTTGACAACTGCTTGACCTCCATCTACAGAGGGCAACTTTGAAATGTTTCAGATGCCTTGCGGAGATGGCAATTGCAGCAAAACCTTGCAACAACCATCTCATGGTTCTTATCGAAAGAACAAACGGGGCGTGTCTGCCCAAGTATGATACACAACCCTTCCCACACCATTCCAGCCACAGCAGTTGCAGGCAACTCTCACCCAACACGTTCGCTTGGAAGGTCATGCGCTGGGGCAATGGTCCAAGACGTCCCTTCAAGGGCATAGCTCTCATCACAGGACACTTGACAGAGGCTTAAATTAGCATTGAGGGACCCTCCTGTCCAATTTATTTATTCATTTGCACAATTCATATGGCTGCCCATCTCACCAGAAGTGACTCTGGGTGATGTAGAGCAAAAACGATGAGGCTAGTCCTCCACATGTAAACCGTAACGGAGCCTGCCCATTAGGGTTATAGGTCATAATGATTGTAAAAACTTGCAACTGGTTTGATGACCTTTTCACGCGCTAATCATTAAGCAAATTATGAAGTGGATGCTGCAGTCATTGAGTGAACTAATAGTGGACTATCAACGTAGTTTTGCTGAACACCGGAAGGAAGAGCTGGTTTTCAGCAAAACCGTCTTAAAATGTGGCCGTCTGATGGTGGGATGTTGCAAATGGCCATAAAGGCGCCTGGTTGCCAAGCACTCACGGTTTAATCACTGGATGGTAGAAGAGGGTTGACCATTGGAACTTTGAATCCGGGAGATAAATCTCCATTTTTAGGTCAGTCGTAACTTCAAATTGTCGCTAAGTGACAGGTCATAAGTCAAGGGCTAACCAAGAGCCTTGGTGGTGCAGCGGACTAAGTGCTATTATGTCGCACTTAGCTGCCAGCTGCCTGCAATTAGTGCGAGTTCAAATCTCACCAGGCTCAAAGTTGACTCAGCCTTCCATCCTTCCGAGGTAGGTAAATTGAGGACCCGGATTGTGGGGGCAATAAGCTGACTTTGTAGAAACACCGCTTAGGGAGGAGTGAAAGCCCTAATAAGCAGGTATATACAAAAGAATGAAGGCTATTGCTATAGGTGCATTGTAAGCTGCCCTGAGTCTTCGGAGAAGGGCGGCATATAAATTGAACTAATAAATAAATAAACAAATAAACAAACATGTCAAACACATTTTTTTTAAAGGCAGATCCAAGAGCTTTGATCAGCAATGGAGCCAACCTCAAGATCTCACCGGCCCTTTGCGTTCACCAAGTTTGCTGGCACAGCCAAATCTCCAAGGACTTCCGGAAAAGAAGGCAGAACACAGCTAGCTAAACTTACTTCAGAAGGGATAATGTCCCAGAAGACAGGTCCCATGGCAGAGAAATCTTGCCTTCGCAAACCCACCAAGAGCAGATCTCTGAGAGACAAGACCCACAGCATGCCTCGTACCAAATCCAGTGAGATTTCAAGATGTCAACATCTTTCTTCAATAGATGGGTTTCCCAACAAGTCTCAGACCTTTGCAAATCTCCTCAGTGGGCCCCTCTCCAGCCCCATGACTCTAGCCACCAAGTCAAGTTTGGAGAGAAACGTCCATCTGGAGCAGTGTTTTGTTTACATCACACAAGTAAGGAAAACCACCAGCTTTTTCTCTTGCTCATCCAGAAACATCTGTGCAAACAGGGACCACATTTGATGCTAAACCATAGTTGGTTGAATGATGGTTTATTGAATTGGCTAGATGAGCAGAACAGGCCAAGCCATCCACTCTGCTTCATACAATGGTTGCAACCTACAGCATGTAAGACCAAGGCAAAAAGCAGGACGTACTGTGGCTCAGCATGTGGCCTGAGAAATGCTGGAATATTGGGAGCTTGACCCAGTAAGTCAGTTGTCTTAGATCAGGTTCTCCACACCTGGTCCTCTCCAGGTGCATTGGCCTTTCAGTCCCACAACTACTATCCAGAAAAGCATCTGAAGGCCAACTCATCTGAAAGACAGCAGGCTGGAGAAAAGAAGATCAAGATGGATGATCCTGCATCTCGCTTGAAAGATTTTTCACACCTCGGTGGCTTCTCTTGGCGGCCTCTCTTGGGCTCACTTGTGACCTCCCTGTATTTCTTTGCAGTCTAGTAGTCCAACAAGCTTCCTTAGCCAGGGATTCCTACACACCATTAGATTTCTCCTACACCTTCTGTCTACAAGTATCCATCTCGGGATCATGAGATTCATCCTTCCTTCCTTGCTCCACTTTAGGTCCCCTCCACTTCGGAAAAATCAACCAACACCCACAAATAAGCCCAATGTAGACCCACACGAGCTGGCTGGCTTCCAGGCAGGTTGTAGGACTTGTGGTCTTCAACTCCCAGAGTTCCTCAGCTAGCTTTGCTGGCTGAGGAATTCTGGGAATTGAAGTCCACAAGTCTTAAAGTTGCCAAGGTTGGAGACCCCTGTTGTAGGAGACTCAGACACTGGACTCCCTCCTTGTCTTCTTAGCCCATCAGCTGTTAAACCCACAGGCTGAAGGCCACTTCCTCCAGCCTGGAGAAACCCTGGCCCCACTGGAGGGAAATTAAGGGGGTTATAGTCAGAACAGGAGGGAGCTGCATTGAGGAAGCGGCTGTGGATTATGGGTCCTTTGCCACCAACTCCCTGGTCACAATATCAAGCACCTATATCAAGCCTATTTAGGAAGGAGAAGAAAAACATTGTCTACAATTCTAACTGATGGAAGTCCTATCATCATCCTGATGGTGCCAGACTACACATAGGCCATGGGTAGACTTCAACTCAAGTTCAAGCATCCAATGGATAACCAACCCAAAGGAACAAACCCACACGGCCTTGCCTTAACTTGCCATCACTACACCAATGAGAGGAATTATGTCGTGTCATTTGCACAGTGACATCATGAGCACAGATGACATCATCCTGGCTTCTCATAGTTGGCCACTCATACCCTGCATAGAAGGGATGAATAATTTTTAGAGAAGGAACGCTAGTCGAATCACTCTGTGTTTTACAGAACGTTATGCACAGCATATTATGCGCATAATAAATTGATCTGTGACCTAACTGAATGAGCCGGGCCTACGCAATATACTGTACCAAGCCACACCAAAACTACCCAAGGGTGAAATTAAAACTCTGTACGTTGCACACACTAAGTTTATAACTGACCTAATTAAGAGCGTTGTGTGGATACATCCTGCACTTCTTTTTTCATTTATTTGAAATCTCGTCCCTCTTATATTTATCCCCTTCTTATTCTCCAAGCAGCGAGTGAGTTTTACCTCAGCTTATGTGCTTGGAAAGGCGATGTCATGGACTCTGTCCCCCTTAAAACTCAGGAAAGGAGGGGCCAATTACAATGGCCCCATCTTTGTGGAGGAATGCAGAAGTTGGCTCTTTGAAGCCAACTGCAAAAGTGGAGTCCTCAGACTCAAATGACCAGCCTATGTTGAAGTATCACTCAAGACAAAAGGTGCCCCACCCAGCATTCTCTAAATGGGGTTTTTCAAAGTTATTTCATGTCCAAAGTCCCTGGTGATTATAGCTATTAAGGTTTGGGAAATTTCCCCACATGGAAAAAAAAAAAAGCAGAAATCTTGAGCAACGTTCAAGATTTAGGGTATAGGGTAGAGTGATCCTATACCCCTCTGCCACCCCACTTCTATCAAGCCTACTTAGGAAAGAGAAGAAAAATATTGTCTACAATTCTGACTGACGGAAGTCCTATCATCATTCTAGTGGTGCCAGGCTACAAATAGGCCATCATTGAAGATGGGTGGGCTTCAACTCCCAAGAATTCCCCAGCCAGGCTTGCTGGGACATATCATATTTTCGGAGAACCAGACCAGGAATCAGAATTTGCAGAGGCAAAGCTCTTAATAAGGGACAGGCCCAGTTGGTCAGACGAAATGGGGGGGGGGGGGGAAGGAAATACATTTTTGGGTGGTGGATTAAGAGAGCCTTCATCCATCTGTGAAGTGGTGGCCGGCCGGGGCCTCAACTTTCTTTCCCCTTTGTGCAGCAGGGATGCTGGACGGCAGGCAGGCCGGCCTCCACCCCATCCCCTCTACCCCACCCCCTTCTTTCCAGGAAGGCCCAAGCCCAGCCAAGCCCACCCCCTCCTGCAGACCCCCCATTCAAGACCAGCCTCAGCAGAACTTGGGGGCAGCAACTGTCCCCTTGAGGAGGGGGGGCTCTCCCCCACCCACCCAAGGTCAGAAAGGAAAACCAGGCAGGTGGTCTTTCCTTCAATCCCCAAAGCAGCTGTCGGGAAGATGCCAGTTCTGGGTTGGGGGAGGAAGTGGGATGGTTATTTATAAACCCCCAATCCAGGGCAGGCTGCATAGCTCTTTCCCTCCCCCTCCCCCTTTCTCCAGCCTGGGTCTGAGACCCTGGAAAGAAGTTGGGGACTGGGGGGAGGGGGGAGGGCTGCTTTATCTCTGCCCTTCCTAGAAAATGTCCCAGCTCAGGAGGGAGGGAGCTGTCCCAGCTCCAAGAATCAGCAAAGGCCAAAGGGAAATGGGGGGGGGGAGGAAATCGGGCTCTGCGTCCTTCCTCCCACCCTTAGGTTTCAGTGCCCCCCCCACCCAAAACACACACACACACACACACACACACACACAGCCGGTCCCGCAAAGAAAGCTACGTTTCCCCCTCCCCATCCCGCCCCTCCCTTGCAAGCAGCGGCAGACGGCCCGTTCGGAAGGGGGGTGGGTAGGGAGGGAGGAAGGGCGGCCAAGGTCCCACCGGCGGATCCCACCCACCCACCCCCTCTTTTGCTCCCGCGCAGATCCAGACAAAAATCCTTCTCTCCCCGCCCTCCCCCAATTCTTCTCCATCCCTTGCCTCCCCCCCTCCCCCTCCCCCAAATCCTTCGCAGCATCTTCTTCTCCTCCTCTTCCTCCGAAGCGGGACTTCGCCGCCTTCGCAAATATTTACCTCCCC
>WNWU01000029.1:5934520-5962677 GCA_012654045.1 Ptyas mucosa | reverse complement strand
AGAAGAGAAGAGAAGAGAAGAGAAGAGAAGAGAAGAGAAGAGAAGAGGATTGGATTGGATTGGATTGGATTGGATTGGATTGGATTGGATTGGATTGGATTGGATTGGATTGGATTGGATTGGATTGGATTGGATTGGATTGGATTGGATTCTTTATTGGCCAAGTGTGATTGGACACACAAGGAATTTGTCTTTGGTACATATGCTCTCAGTATACATAAAAGACAAGATACATTCATCAAGAATCATAAGGGACAACACTTAATGATAGTCATAGGGTACAAATAAGCAATTGAATCATACTAGGAAACAATCAATATAAATCGTAAGGATACCAGCAACAAAGTTACAGTCATGCAGTCATAAATGGGAGGAGAAAAGAACGATGAGAAGACTAATAGTAATAGTCATGTAGACTTAGTAAATAGTTTGACAGTGTTGAGGGAATTATTTGTTTAGCAGAGAGATGGCGTTCGGGAAAAAACTGTTCTTGTGTCTAGTTGTTCTGCTGTGCAGTGCCCTATAGTGTTGTTTTGAGGGTAGGAGTTGAAACAGTTTATGTCCAGGATGTGAGGGGTCTGTAAATATTTTTCACAGCCTTCTTTTTGACTCATGCAGTATACAGGTCCTCAGTGGAAGGCAGATTGGTAGCCATTGTTTTTTCTGCAGTTCTAATTATCTGTTGAAGTCTTTGTCTGTCTTGTTGGGTTGCAGAGCCAAACCAGACAGTGATAAAGGTGCAGATGACAGACTCTGTAGAACTGGATCAGCAGCTCCTTGGGCAGTTTGAGCTTAGTGCAGAAAGATAAATGTTTCTCAATTTTGGCATGATGGCTGGGGAATTCTGGGAGGTTTTTTTAAAAAAAAGAAATTTGATTTATATGCTGCCCTTCTCTGGAGACTCAGGGCGGCTTACAATGCGTTAAGCAATAGCCTTCATACTTTTGTATATTTATACAAAGTTAGCTTATTGCCCCCACAATCTGGGTCCTCATTTTACCTACCTTAGAAAGGATGGAAGGCTGAGTCAACCTTGAGCCTGGTGGGATTTGAACTTGCAGTAATTGCAGGCAGCAGATGTAAGTGGATGTTAATAACTGCCTTAGTCTGCTGAGCCACCAGAGCATGCATGAGGAGATGCATCTTAAAGTTGCTGAGGTTGGGAAATACTGATCTCATTTTTCAAGAATGTATTCAAATAGTCAATAGTCATTTTCTAGGGTACTTCAACTCCCAGAATTCTCCCACACTTACGTTTTCCACACTTAACTTTCTAGAATGTCCTGGTTACCATGATATAAAAAAGATGTTGAGACTCTAGAAAGACTGCAGAGAAGAGAAACAAAGATGATTTAGAAGATCGGAGGCTGAAACGTATGAAGAACGGTTGCTGGAACTGGGTATGTCTAGTTTAATGTAGAGAAGGACTAAGAGTAACATGATAGTAGTGTTCCAATATGTAAGGGGCTGCCATAAAGAAGAGGGGGGTCAACCTATTCTCCAAAGCACCTGAAGGCAGGGCAAGAAACAATGGATGGAAAATAATCAAGGAGAGAAGCAACCTAGAATTAAGGAGAAATTTCCCTATAGTTAGAACAAATAACCAGTGGAACAACTTGCCTCCAGAAGTTGTGGGTGTTCTAACATTGGAGATTTTTAAGAAGAAACTGGACAGTCATTTGTCTGAAATGGTATAGTGTTTCCTGTCTGAGCAGGAGGTTGGACTAGAAGACCTCCAAGGTCCCTTCCAACTCTGTTATTGTATTATTCTGTTGTTATTTTGGATACTGCTTCTCAATTTCCTGAACCCCAGAGCATGGCTGGCTGGGGAATTCTGGGAGTCTACATATCTTATTGGGGTTGAGAAACACTGTAATGGGATGATGAATTTGGAAAAGGAGAAAAAAAGCAATTAGCAAAGTAATTTAGCCATTGGTTACTGTTCGCTGCTGTGAGTCAGAATCATTTCTTGGCTAACTAAAACCCACAGAGAGATCTGCCAAAAGAGAAGACTGCCTTCCTGCTCATTCCTGTCTGGTGACATCACGCAAGAGGAACCTTTCATCATGCTTAATTCCAAAGGCAGATGTTCCCAAATGCACCCGCCAGTTTCTGGGTGTCTAAAGCTTTGTTCTGTAGAAGTGGGGGAGTCTAACGCTGACTCAGGAAAAAGGCATGGCTGGTCATTGGCAAGCTAGAACTTCAAAAAGGGATTCAACCATTTATTACAGAGACAATGCCATGTTACCTGGCCTTTGTAAGCTTGCCAGTATTACTCATCTGTCTTATTCCTCTGTCTTTCAAAAATGAAACAATAATCCAAAAACGGTGGCAATTTTAAGCTCTGTGGCTTTCAAGTCCCAGAATTCCTCAGCCAGCTAGACTGAAAATTTTGTTTTAAAGCAACTTCCTATCAATTCTATCAATCAAATTCCTATCAACAGTTGACATGCCCTTGTTGAATCTCTGCCTATTTTCCTGCAGTTACCAGGCAGAATGGAGATGGCACTCTGACATGGCAGCTTGCCCTGATCTTGCCAAGGGTTGAAAACACTGTCCTAGGCAAACCAGAAATACTTCAAGTTAGCATCCACTGCTGATTATTAGGGATGGGTGGGGAGATGCCTCTTAACGAGTCACCCCTACTTAATATCTGCTACTCTAAAGTTACACCTTTGCCAACAGTCACCATATCAAGCACGTTTACTGCTTCTCAGCTTGCCAACGAACAATGGGGGGGAGGAGAGGAGGAATTGGAATGTGAATTTTAAGCATCAAGCAGTTAAGCTGTGAGAACCAAGGTCACGTCAGCAGGTGGTTGCCAGACTTTCAAGACATCGTCTCACAACAATATTGTGACAATTGGACAATGTGATCTGCACTAATAGGAGGGAGGGAGGATTCTATATAATTCAGTGGTGGGTTGCTACCGGTTCACCCCGGTTCAGATGAATCAGTAGCAGTGATGGGAGGCTCCACCAACCTGCCTGGATGTCATCAAATACGATCTGCGCATGCGCAGAACTGGAGCGTGCGAGAGTGAAGCGGTAGCAAAGGTAAGTGAAACCCACCACTGCTTTAATTATATTGAATTGCCAGGGAATTAGCCAGAGCTGGTTTTGCTTTCATTCTGTGCTGAAATGATGTACTCAATAAAACTTTGCATTAAGAGATTGGGTCATCTTGACGGTGCTTGCTGGGTTGGATTCGTCAGTCGAAACCTTGACACACCAGCCCACTCAAAGACACATACACAGAGGGCTGACTTTTTCACAATCTGTATCTTGTCCCCCCACTTCATAAGCCCCATGGAGTTCCTCTAGGTCCTGCTGAAGTCAGAGGATAAAGCATTATGAGATAGAGCCACTTTATCCCTATGAAGCTGCCTTAAATAGAGTCCTCTACTTACAAACTTTTGAGTTACAAACTTTCACCAATACAAACAAACGCAACTCCATCCTAGAAGGTCCTGGAAGGCAGGAGAAGGTGGGGAAAAGTTAGTTATGGCCATACACCCTATACAAGTGCTTAGCAGTACTGTCTCACATTGGATGGCTGAGTGTACGCCATTTTGGATACTGTCGTGTCCCGTCTGTTTATTCATGGTGTTTAGTTTGCAGTATTCTTCCTTTGTGTAAAGGTAAAGGTTCCCTTCACACATATGTGTTAGTCGTTCCCGACTCTAGGGGGCAGTGCTCATCTCCGTTTCAAAGCCGAGGAGCCAGCACTGTCTGAAGACGTCTCCGTGGTCATGTGGCTGGCATGACTCAATGCCAAAGGTGCATGGAATGCTGTTACCTTCCCACCAAAGGTGGTCCCTATTTCTCTACTTGCATTTTTTACGTGCTTTCGAACTCCTAGGTTGGCAGAAGCTGGGACAAGTAACGGGAGCTCACCCTGTTACGCGACACTAGGGATTCAAACCGCTGAACTGCCGACCTTTCGATCAACAAACTCAGCATCTTAGCCCCTGAGCCACCGCATCTCTTACACTTACCGTGCCCCTTACATTGTGTCCCTTATACTTATCGCATCCCTTAGACAAATGTTACAGGGAGGATACATGGGATGAGGGTGTGGCTAACTGATGAGGACTAATAAGTCTGAAATAGATCTATCTTAGTCTCTTTAGTCTCCCAATAGGCAGCAGAGTGCTTATATATATATATACACTCGGCTGGACTTATGAACAAAAAGGAGATTTAAACAGATTCTTGGAATGTAAGCTGTTCCTAAGTAGAGGAATGTTTGCATCAACAAAACGGCTGGTTGCAGAATGGAGCCTCCATTCAGAGGGCATGGAGGTGCTACTGAATTTCACACTGGCCCACATGAGCCACCTCCTTGAAATGGACCGACGGACTTTCCTTCCTTGCTTTTAAGACCCACGGTCTTAAAATGCTGCAATTTAAGGCGAGCCACCTACCATGGGCTTCTGGAATTGGGTTTCATTCTGACCTGCTGCTCTGCCCACAACATTTCTCCTCTGCTGAGTCAGGCTGGGAGACAGGCCTGGATAGAGTTTCCTAGCCAACCTTTGCTCCAAGCGAAGACAGTAGAGAAGTCTAAACTGCATGGCAAGATGCCATTTCAGAGTGCCACCTCCATTCTGCCTCCACTCTGGAATAGCCCGAAATTCAACAGGTGGCATATAGACAGTGCTCCAGTTTATTGATACTAAAGGATATTGATAATAAAGGAATATGATAAACGTGATAAAGGCAGGGGTGGGCTGCTGCCTGCTGGGGATTTGCAGGGGTTCAGGAGAACCCAAAAATATGGAAGCCAGCAGTTTAAACAAGGCTTTGGCGGCCAATATTGAGCTAGAAGATCTAAGTTCCCCAGCAACTTGTGATTTCATGTATGGACAAAATTTGATTTGAAGGGTGCCAAGATGGGAAAAGATTAGTCTAAAGCAGTGTTCCTTAATCTTGACCACTTTAAGATGGGTGGATTTCAACTCCCAGAATTCGCCAGTCAGCGTATTTGGCTGGAGAATTCTGGGAGTTGAAGTCTATTCAATCTTAAAGTGGTCAAGGCTGAGAAGCACTATTCTAAAGAAACTTCCTTTATCCAGGGGTGGACTTCAAAAATTTTAGCAAGGGGTTCTCTGCCCAGTTGCTGGATGGGTGTGACCATGGTGGGAATGGTAGGGGGCTTTTTTGCCCTCCCCAGGCTCCGGAGGCTTTTTTTGAGCCTCTGGAAAGGAGAAAAAGACCTCCCAGGCTGTGGAGGTCCTCTGGAGGCCGGAAACTTGCTTGTTTTCAGCCTTCCCAAACATCCGGTAGCAGAGGTGGGTTTCAGCAAGTTTTGACCAGTTCTGGAGAACCAGTAGCAGAAATTTTGAGTAGTTCAGAGAACCAGTAGTAAAAATTCTGACTGGCCCCACCCCCATCTATTCTCTGCCTCCTGAGTCCCAGCTGATCAGGAGGATAGATGACCTCCAAGGTCCCTTCCAACTCTGTTATGGTTACTGTCTTGTTGAAATGGGGATTTTGCAGTAACCTTCCCCTGGAGTGGGGTGAGAATGGATTTTTTCCTGTATCCTTCCCCTGCCATGCTCACCAAGCCAAGCCATGCCCACCAAGCCATGCCAAGCGCACACAACCGGTAGTAAAAAAAATTGAATCCCACCACTGTCCCAACCTGATCATCAACTGTAGAGAATCCTTGCATCACGCCACATTGCATTTGAAAATGGGATTTACACGGCTTTCACACATCAGCCTCACCAGTAGGCTGACCTGCAGGAGAATCTTCCCCTCCACGTTGCTGTAAAACCGGCAAGAATATCATGGGATGGAATCTTACTCTCCCTCCCATTTTAAGCATCCGTTTCCAAGGCCAACTTTGCCTGCCTCCCAGCCAGACGTTGGAAAAGACAGCAAAGCAGCTGGCCTCTCTCGTGGCGCTCCGGGGTCTGATCATAATTAAGTCATAGATTTTTCCATAGATCCAATCAGATCAGCTGCTTCTGAGATTGCAGTGGGCCATAACTCATTCTGCAGAAGAGTCACTGATTGATTTTTCCAGTCATTATATGCATCTGTTGGCTGGCTGGTTCTCTTGCAACTTTACTACTCTTAATGCATCATCAATCAGAGTTTACCTGAGCCTGAAGCTGGTCTCCTTCTTTCCTTCCTTCTTTGATCTCCTTCAAGCTACAAAAGAAGCTGGATGCAACATCTGGGCAGTAAAAATGCTGTTGAAAGCTGATGCCAGCAGTATGTCAACCTGTCACCCTCTGGAGGAAAGGTGTACAGCATTTGCAATTCAATTCCTAAAAGGTTCTTCAGAGTTCATAGGGTGAAGGTAGCACTTACTTGCAGCTCCTTCAAGCAGCTGGGTCCACGCCAATTCTTTGAAGGCTGCAGGTTTGTGCTTTGCTATGCTCCAATGTGTCAGAATCAAATCTGAAGCCCAGAATGGTCATATTCCAGTTGTGTTGGGACCACAAGTTCCAGAATTCTCAGGAGCAATACCCCCCTGTCTAGAGCAGGGGTCAGCAACCTGTGGCTCTGGAGCCGCATGTGGCTCTTCCTCCCCTCTGCTGCGTCTCTGTCACTCAAAATATGCATCACAACCACCAATGTGCAACACCTGCCGGCACACGATTTATTGAGCTTTTCAACCCCCGGTAGGCCAACCATGGATAAATCCAAGAAAAGAAAAGTTTCAGAAGAAAACAGAAGGTTTAATTCAACTACATATGCTGGTTTTGTGGCTGCTCAGGAAATAGTCAGGCACGGGAAGGGTTTTGTGGCTCCCGGTGTTTTCTTTTCTGTGGGAAATGGGTCCAAATGGCTCTTTAAGGTTGCAGTCCTCTGATCTAGAGAATGTTGATTGATTATGGCTGATCTAGAAACAAATCTAAAAAACTGGCCTTATGCTAAGTCATAATATGGATAGTTTGTTCTTGACAGTACATGGCAAGGTGTAAACCATGCTTTCTGGCTTAGCTCAGTTATCAGTGTCTTATTTAACCAATCAGATCAAGTATATCATGTTTTGTCACAGTATGTAAATTCAGACTCTTTCATCCTACCCTTCAAGTCATTGTAGAATAGAGCAAGCGCACCAGAAGATTGATTAACGAGTAAGAAGGTCTTTGAAAAGATATTCAAGTGTCATGATGTGTCTCTACCTATAAAATTCAGAATTGTGCAAGTTGTGGTATGTATGTATGTATGTATGTATGTATGTATGTATATATGTATGTAGTTAGTTAGTTAGTTCGTTCATTCAATTTATATGCTGACTTTCTCCGAAGACTCAGGGCGGCTTACAATGCATTTAAAAAACCATTATAAAAACATTTAAAAATTAAAACATTAAAACCCATTCACACCATTCATGGCTGGATCTCACAAGATCGCAACAGCGAGATCAACGGCCCGAGGCCTGCCGGAAAAGCCAGGTCTTCACCACTTTTTGGAAGGCCAATAGGGTGGGAGTGGTCCGGACCTCAGGAGGTAACTGGTTCCAGAGAGCTGGGGCAGCCACAGAGAAGCCCCTCCCCCGCGGGCCCACCAGCCGGCACTGTTTAGCTGACGGGACCCGGAGGAGACCAACTCTTTGGGATCTTACTGGTCGCTGGGAGCTATGTGGTAGAAGGCGGTCTCAAAGATAACCTGGCTCTGAGCCCCTGCAGTGGTGGGTTTCAAAAATTTTTACTACTGGTTCTGTGGGTGTGGTCACTCTGGGACCAGCCAGAGGTGGCATTTGCCAGTTCTCCAAACTACTCAAAATTTCTGCTACTGGTTCTCCAAACTGCTCAAAATTTCTACTACCGGTTCTCCAGAACCTATCAGAACCTGCTGGATTTCCCCCCTGCTTCCGGGTTCAGTCCCAAGTGGGGGAAAAGACACTGGATTCATGGAAGTTGCTTGGAAAGAAGGTTTATTGATGAACAGGATCACATGGCTTGAGTTCCTAAGCAGAAAAGAGCCAAGATGCTGAGAGTGCCTTGGTTTTATGCCCTCTGTTGAGCTCCACTATAGAGTTTCCTGTGTCAGAAATGCACTCTGATTGGTGGTCAGACTCCCAGGGGGCGGGGGTCTTAGCTAACTTTGTAGGCTGTCTGTCTCCCAGGTGCCATGCGATAGATGAGTTTCTGTTGCTAGATGAGTAGAGGGGCTAATCCTATCTTTGTTATGTAGAATAGACTGGCTCAGGCCTTAATGGCTCATTGAAGAAGGTGGGGGGTGGGGGTGAGATTGTGCCTCCCTTTTAGGGAAAATATTCTGCCCTTGTAATAATATTTCCTAAAATATCTCATTTTCCTAAGAGGGTGGGTAGGTGCTAACTTCCTACACACGCATGATCTTTCATTTGCTATGCGAGAACACGTTCTAAGCTGCACCCCATTTCTGTAGAAACTTTGCAAATAGAAACATGCCTCTCTCTATAATAATTATTGCTGCCGTTTTCCTGACTGTCATCCTAATTCTTGGTTCGTTTGTCTTCTCTGTTGTGTAACATCCTCATCTCGTCCTCACCTTTCCCTGCCAGAGGGAAATCCTGTTACTGCCCAGGATGTCATCCTGCATGCTCCTTGATCCTTGCATGCCTGAGGGAAGACTCAGCCTCCACCATTCTGGGACATGCCTCTTACCATCTCACTGAATCACAGGGAAACCACCACCGGGCATCCCCCCCACCCCCACTGTTGAATGCCACACGCTTTTTCAGAGAGAATCTTAGACTAGAATAACATAACATAACATAATAAGGGACCTTGGAGGTCTTCTAATCCAACCCCCTGCCTAGGCAGGAAACACTATACCACTTCAGGCAAAATGGTTATCCAACGTCTTCTTAAAAACTTCCAGTTTTGGAGCATTCATAACTTCTCGAGGCAAGTTGCTCCACTGATTAATTGTTCTAACTGTGAGGAAATTTCTCCTTAGTTCTAGGTTGCTTCTCTCCTTGATTAGTTTCCACCCGTTGCTTCTTGTCCTGCCCTCAGGGGCTTTGGAGAATAGCTTGACTCCCTCTTCTTTGTGGCAGCCCCTGGGATACTGGAACACTGCTATCATGTCTCCCCTAGTCCTTCTCTTCATTAAACTAAACATACCCAGTTCCTCCAACCGTTCTTCATATGTTTTAGCCTCCAGCCCCTTAATCCTCTTTGTTGATCTTCTCTGCACTCTTTCTAGAGTTTCAACATATTTTTTACATCATGGCGACCAAAACTGAATGCAGTATTCCAAGTGTGGCCTAACCAAGGCATTACAAAGTGGTAGTAACACTTCAGGTGATCTTGATTCTATCCCTCTGTTTATGCAGCCTAGAGCTGGGTTGGCTTTTTTGGCAGCTGCTGCACACAGCTGGCTCACATCTAAGTGATTGTCCACTAAGACTCCAAGATCCCTCTCACAGTTACTGCTATGGAGCAAGGTACCTCATCATACACTGTATCTGTGCATTTTGTTTTTCTTGCCTAAATGTAGAACCTTGCTATTTTTTCACTGTTGAATTTCATTTTGTTAGATAGCGCCCAATGTTCAAGTCTGTCAAGATTTTTCTGTATCTTGAGCCTATTTTCTGGAGTGTTGGCTATTTATGCCAGCTTGGTGTCATCTGCAAATTTGATGAGTTCCCCATCTATCCCCTTATCCATATTGTTGATGAAGATGTTGAAGAGTACTGGGCCTAAAACAGAGCCCTGGGATACTCCACTGCATACTTCCCTCCATGTAGACGCAGTCTTACCCAACGTGATGCTTTCCCAAAAGACTCTGGGCTGTGAAGTTTAATCCCAAAAGCAAAACATGAAAAAGCAAACTCTTGAAAGTTGAACCAAAGTTGGTCCTTGGTGCTCTCTGAGCGTGGAGGTTTTCTTGCAGATGTTTCATTACCAAAGTAGATAACATCATCAGTGCTAGAAGGGAGTGGGATTTGCTCTTATTTTTATATACTACCATAATGGCTTGCCCTGTCTATGTTGGTGGGAGTAGTCTTGGTTGTTCCTTGGTTAGTTGGTAGCTTATTTGTTTGCATTGGCAATTCCTTGATTAGGCTATTGTTTACTTGATTGTTGGTCTAGACCAGTGTTACTCAACCTTAGAAGCTTGAAGATGGGTAGACTTCAACTCCCAGAATCCCCCAACTGCTGGCTGGGGGATTCTGGGAGTTGAAGTCCACCCATCTTCAAGCTTCCAAGGTTGAGAAACACTGGTCTAGTGTTAATCTTGATGTTAATCTCTGCTCATATGGGTGCTGATTGCTGGTGAGGAGGTATGCTTGTTTCTTTGTTTGTTTTGGTCTTTTTGATTGTCTCTTTTGAATGGTATGCAGTTATTGTTTATCTCAAAGATGAACAAGAAAACACAATCTTTATTTCTTGTTCTTTTGGCTTGCGAATGGGTAAATTTCCTCCCGAGTCCTGCTCCTGCTTACTCCACATGATGTAACTTTCCCATCAAAAGACCTGCCCATTTCAAATCTGAAGGCACTTAGGCCTCAGTGAGGATTCCACTTTAGGATACATGATAGTGACAAATCACATTGGTCTACAAGCAACTGTCCATTTTATTAAGAAATAAGTAACGGTGAAGTCCTTTGCGCTCCCTGAGCTTGGTTGTTTGTTTGCAGACATCTCATTACCCAACTAGCTAACATCATCAATGCGGGATATGTTACCTAGTTAGGTAATGAAACGCCTTCAAGGAACCAACCAAGCTCAGAGAATACCAAGAACTGTGAAGTTCAACAAAGAGGATTAGGGGACTGGAGGCTAAAACATATGAAGAACGGTTGGAGGAACTGGGTATGTCTAGTTTAATGAAAAGAAGGACTAGGAGAGACATGATAGCAGTGTTCAAATATCTCAGGGGCTCCACAAAGAAGAGGGGGTCAACCTACTCTCCAAAGCACCTGAGGGCAGGACAAGAAGCAATGGGTGGAAACCTATCAAGGAGGGAAGCAACTTAGAACTAAGGAGAAATTTCCTGACAGTTAGTACAATTAACCAGTGGAACTACTTGCCTCCAGAAGTTGTGAATGCTCCAACACTGGAAGTTTTTAAGAAGAGGTTGGATAACCATTTGTCTGAAGTGGTGTAGGGTTTCCTGCCTGGCAGGGGGTTGGACTAGAAGACCTCCAAGGTTCCTTCCAACTCTGTTATTCTATTCTATTCTATTCTATTCTATTCTATTCTATTCTATTCTATTCTATTCTATTCTATTCTATTCTATTCCATTCCATTCCATTCCATTCCATTCCATTCCATTCCACTCTACTCTACTCTACTCTACTCTACTCTACTCTACTCTACTCTACTCTACTCTATTCTACTCTATTCTACTCTAGTCTATTCTACCGTGAGCTACAGACATTGCCATCTAATTAAAATGAGTAACTACTGATGCTTAGTCTGAATCGGAAAGTGAATCAGAGGAGTGATTGATTGAGTGATTAATTGATACCTGAGCAAACAATTACAGCCACTGGTAATGGATTATTTTATAGTACAGACTGGGATTTGGGCAACACCCCCCCCCCCCCCCCCAAAAAGTTCTCCACTGTAATAAGCTAAGCAGAGTTGGATCTCGTTAAGAGTAGAAATCCCAGAGCTGTGAAGTGGATGGGGAAGTCAAAACAACTTCCTGAAAGGAGCCATTTGCCAGGAAAACAACCCGGATGAATCACAAGAAGTCAAGCTTAATTCAAAGGGGATGTTAACTAGCATCCACCATTGAAAGCCATTACAGTAAAACGGCAAGATGGATGAACATGGCACCACCTTCTGGCCATGCAGCCTCATTACAGGGATACATTGCAGAACTTGCTTTGGGGGTGGGCATCTATAAAGTTTGAACTGCCCCAGAATTTCTGGATAAAAAATATTAATGCAAAAGTACCCCTGTCTAAGAGTAGTGTTCTATAAGCACAGAAGAAGCAAGATAGGGACAACACGGGCTTTGATATTATTATTATCTCTCTTATTCATTAAACTTGAAACTTAGTCATTTAAAAATGTGTCACAAATACCATTGACTGGTGCTAATGGTTGATACGGATGGCTGCCAGCGTCCTAGGTATCAACCAAGTATCTTCTTAAAATATACAATGTTCCAAGTAGCACAATTTTTTGCAATTTTGCTGGTGTTATTGCAGGAAGCTGCAATTTCTTGATGTATTTTGTAAAATTCTTGGATATGATACCAAGTGCCCCAATGACAATGGGTATCACTGTTACATGTTTCATCCATGTAGTTTTGATGGCCAGGTCGAATTATTATTATTATTATTATTGGTTATTATTATTGGTTAATAATACTATTATTATTATTATTAATTATCAATTATTATTTACTTTACTCATTAAACATGAAACTCAGTCAACTGAACATTCAAAAATGCATCACAAATACCATGGACTGGTGCTAATGGTTGATACGGGTTGCTGCCAGCATCCTAGGTATCAACCAAGTACCTTCTTAAGACGTACGATGTTCTGAGTAGCGCAGTTTTTTGCCGTTCCGCTGGTGTTATTGCAGGAAGCTGCAATTTGTTGATGTATCTTATAAAATTCTTGGACATGGTACCAAGTGCCCTGATGACAATGGGTATCACTGTTACATGTTTCATCCATAGCCGTGTAGTTTCGATGGCCAGGTTGCGATATTTCGTGATTTTTTCCAGTTCTTTTTCTTCGACTCTGGCATCTCCTGCTACCGCGATGTCAATAAATTGTACGTTTCAGTTTTTGACAATTGCAATATCTGGCGTGTTGTGTTCCAAGTGATGATCTGTCTGTATTCGAAAGTCCCACAAGATCTTCACCTTCTCATTTTCTATAACTTTTTCCACTTTATGTTCCCATGACTTTTTGGATACAGGAAACTCGTATTTTTTACATAATGACCAGTGGATTAATTTAGCAACTTGGTCATGTCTAGCTTTGTAATCAGTTTGTGCGATTTTGCTGCATTCACATATTAAATGTGAAACAGTTTCAACTTTGTCTGCAGTTTGGATTGTTGGCGGATTTTTTTATCTTTGCTTTCATGGCATTAATTTGTAGTGCTTGTTCTTGAGCAGCCGGTATTAAACCTTCTGTTTCTTTCTTGATGGTTCCCATCTTCAGCCATGCCCATGTAAAGTTGTCATCACATTTTCCTTCAAAGTTTTTCAAGTGCTGTCCATGCAAAGCTTTGGTTTTCCATCTATTTAATCTGTCATCCAGCTGTTTTTCCTTATATTCTGCCTTCGTTTCTGTCGTTTTTATAATGTTCTCTGTTTTCACAGCCTGCAGTTATTTTTCTGTACTTTGGTTCACATAATCATTCAAACTTCATTTTTCTTCTTCTACAGTTTGATGGATTTGAATTATTATTGTTGTTGTTGTTGTTAATTATTATTATTATTATTATTTAATCTTTAGTGAGATTCACAGCCTTTGAGGCTGGTTAATAGCTTAGCAGCTTGAGTCCTAACCAAGGACCTAGGTTAAGGTATCGTCGGAGGATGTAAACTGTTCCGAGTAAGGTGGTTTTTTGTAGGGTCAAAATGTTCAAGTCCAGTAAATTTAGAATTTCTAAATAGCAGGGTAGCCCTTTGGGTATTGCTCCAAGGGCTCCAATTACAATTGGGACAACACACAATTTCTTTTTCCACAGTCGCTCAACTTCAATTTGCAAGTCCCGGTACTTTGTGATTTTTTCTTGCTGCTTATCTTCAATATTATTATTATTATTCTTATTCTTATTATTATTACTACTACTACTACTACTAGTTAATCTTCAATTCGATTCACAGTATTATTGCAATTAATATCACTATACATTTGTGGAATGAAGGTCTTTGAAGGGAAAGGAAGAGACCTTAACTTCTGTAGTTTCCAAGAAAATACGGAGAAACCCTGGAGTCAAAGGAGGCTGATTGGGGTTAGATCAAGTCTCCAAGCTGACCCTTTCCAACTGAGCTGGGAAATTAACCTGGCATTTTCTAACCACCAAGAAGAGATTGGGACAGGTGGGCTGGATAAGTTGACTTGGTCAATTTGGCTCAGCAAAGACAGAGAGATGAGCATATTTGAGTACAGGTAGGCCTCAAATTATAACAGTTGGTTTAGTTACTGTTCGAAGTTATAATGGCACTGAAAAAAGTGTCATGATCATTTTTCACACTTACAACCCATTGCAGCATCTCCAAGGTCACATGATCAAAATTCAGATGCTTGGCAATTGACTCATATTTACGACAGTTGCATTGTCCTGGGGTCATGCGATCACCTTTTGTGACTAGCAAAGTCAAGGGGGAAATCAGATTCACTTCCCAACCGTGTTACTAATTTAACAACTGCAGTGATGCACTTCAATGAGTGTGGCAAGAAAGGGGGGGCAATTTACTTTACAAAAATGTCTCACTCAGCAACAAAAATGTTGGGTTCAATTGTGGTCGTAAAGTCAAGGACTACCTGTATAACTTCGCACCAAACTTCCACTGCTGTGGAGGAAACTGTTTAGATCAGAGGTCTTCAAACTTTGCAACTTTAAGACTTGTGGACTTCAACTCCCAGAATTCTCCAGCCAGCATAGCTGGAGAATTCTGGGAGTTGAAGTCCACAAGTCTTAAAGCTGCAAAGTTTGAGGACCCCTGCTTTAGATGCTAACCTTGGATGAACCAGGTTGAGGTCTGCTTTCAATCAAGGTTGAGTTTGCCTAATAAGCCAAACTGCCAACTAGGTTGCCATATTCGACCTTAGTATGCTAGGCAATCTCATTCTCCATAGCTATTCAATGGATCGTGTGCCCCATTGTCTAGAAAGTTGGCCTGTGTAAACCATATTTAAGTTAACCATGGGTATGCTGTATGTATGCAGCCAGTGGGTGATTTAATTGAGCTAGACTCAGTCTAGATCTAGGAGCCGATGTAGAGTTTAAAATGAGAAGAACCCCATTACGTACACCACAGTAGTGAAATCCAAATTTTTTTACTACCGGTTCTGTGGGCGTGGCTAGGTGGGTGTGGTGTGGTTTGGTGGGCGTGGCTTGGTGGGCTTGGCAGAGGAAGGATACTGCAAAATCTCCATTCCCACTCCACTAGAGGGGCAGGATACTGCAAAATCTCCATTCCCTCTCCACTTTAAGGGAAGGATACTGCAAAATCTCCATTCCCACCCCTCTCCAGGGGAAGGATACTGCAAAATCTCCATTCCACCCCACTCTAGGGCCAGCCAGAGGTAGTATTTGCCGGTTCTCCAAACTACTCAAATTTTCTGCTACCGGTTCTTCAAACTGCTCAAAATTTCCGCTACCAGAACCTGCTGGATTTCACCCAATGCATCTGGTCCAAAACATGATGTCAAATGCTTTGACATCCTGTGCAAACAATTAGCATGATTTGTTATCATGTTACAAGTGGGATCATTTGTTTCCCCCAGTGCTTTTGCAACAGACTCCATAGCTCTCCATGGGAGCTGAGCTTCCAGAAGGAAAATGGGATATTAATGTAATACATTGATCATTTTAGACCATTTCAACTGTCCTGGGTTCACCCCAAAAATACTGCGATGGGACTACAGTGAAGCAGCAGTTTTCCAAGGAGGGAGCACATTACATGGATCGATGTCAGGCCTGGTCCAAGAGTGACGTAGAACAATCTTACGTAGCCAAAGTTCAGTTCTTTATTTGCTCATATCAGATAGACAGAATCTTGCCAGACTAAACCTATTCTACCCTAACCTAAGCAATATATCCTGGGAGATTTAGAGAGGGGCTATCCTAAATCTCTTCCTCTTCCTCCAATCCAAGTCCAAGCTGTGTTGCCTTGTCTTATCTCAGCCTTAGGCTGCATCAACAGAAGGACAGCATCAAGGGCATGTGAAGTGTTAGTACCGCTTCATTCTGCTTTGGTAAGATCACACTTGAGACATTGAGTCTAGTTTTGGTCACCACAATACGAAAAAGATGTTGAGACTCTAGAAAAGGTACAAAGAATCATATACGTGATTAGGGGTCTGTAGGCTAAAACATATGATGAACTGGGTATGTTTAGTCTAATGAAGAGAAGGACTAGAGGTGACATGAGAGCAGTCTTCCAATGTTTGAGGGGCTGTCACAGAGAAAAAAAAGGGTTATTCTCCAAAGTACCAGAAAACAAGACAAGAAGGAACAGATGGAAACTTATCAAGAGTGTTAGGGAATGGCTATTGCCTAACTGGTTGGATTGGCAATATATATAAACCATCAATGCATGTTTGCAGTTAAAATGTAATGTATAGCTTTAAGACTGTAATGCTGTATTGCATCATACTGTATTCTGATTGGCTAGCTCTGTAGCCAACGTACTTAAGAGGAAACTTGAATCATGGTTTGTTTTTTTCTTAGTACATTATTATTGCTACCTCTGCTCCTCTCTGCCTGTTCTCTCTGCATGATCACTGTTTGATCATTGCTACTTGTTGTTTTCTACTGTTTTACTTATTGTTTTACTGCTGTACTTGTTCCTCTTTGCAACTCCAAAAAGAACTGTTTTATTGCATATGACTATAACAACTGGTAAGAAGACTTTGTTCTTGGAATATCCCTGGATTGACAATTTAACTATCTTTATCTGTGTATGATCTGGATTGTTTATTGGACTTTGCTTTACTTTTTCCTAAAAGTAAAAGAATATCACAACTCAGTGTGTCTGTGTATTGACAGTGCTTAGTCACAATCACTCTCAGCTGTTTCTCATGTGCACAACCTTGCTACTCAAGGGTTACTCTGCACATATTCCTTAACAAAGAGAAGATTCAGCCTAGAACTAAGAAGTTTCCTGACAGTGAAAACAAACCAATGGAATGGCTTGTCTTCAGAAGTTGTGGGTACTCCATTGTTAGATGTTTTTATAAGAAGAGATTGGATAACCAATTTTCCAGAGTGTAATAGGGTCTCCTGCTGAGCAGGGGGTTGGATAGAAGACCTCCAAGAGTCCCTTCCGACTCTGTTATTCTGTAACCCCTCCTTGGACTGTGCTCGTTCCTTCCTGGAAAACTGCCATTTCACTTTTGTCCATCCCACCACCTTCCATTTCATAGACAGAATCCATCACAAATACTGGGCTGCTACATTGTCTCAATTAGAAATAAGTACGGTACTACTTTGTCCCACTTCCCAATTAAGCAGTTCCCCATGGGAGGAAAAGATGTTCTCTCCATCACTTTGGCTCCATCCCTCCAGTTTTCAACAGGGCCATCAAACCAAGGCCAGCTTTCAAAAATCTTGAAAATCCGATTCTTCCTGAATCACACCCAAAATCAGAACATCCACCGAGACCATTTGAAAATGGAGTTTATTACTATTCTGTAAGTGCTCTGTTGTTCTCCTGGCAATCTTATCTTTCCGGGGCAACCCTTCCCATGTCCATTGTCCAATGTAATCCAGTCACCAGAGCTGTTGTGGCCCGTCAGTGGCTGGTGCAGCTAGTAGCTGATTCCAACAGCAAGGAGGCTGGTGTGGTGTTGCGCCAGCAGCCTGTGCAGCTGGCACTCGAATTGGACAATGAGGAGGCTGGAGAAGATGTGGTGCCAGAGGCGGGAATTCAGCCAGGGACTTCAGAACCTCCAGAAGCTCCTTTAAGTGAAGAGGACGAAGAGGAGGAGCCCCTTCTCGGTGCACGGGCATTCAGAGCTGCCAAAAGGCAGGAGTGGCTCCTCAGGAGGAGGTCTCCTCGAGAGTAAGACTTGGGGCTAATTGGCCACTCCCTTAGCCTATTTAAGAAGGAACACTGAATGAAGCAATTTGCAGGGAACAACTCCGTTCACACACCTTCGTGTCTTGTCTTGCTTATCTTACCAGCTTCTTGCAAATTGCTTCTGGGCATTCTGCCAACCACAGAAAGCTTTCAGTATTGTTCTTTGAATTCTTGGCAGCTGTTAATGCAGTTAATTAACAGCCATTATTGTAAAAAACTGTTTTATTTAGTAAACTAAGGTTTGAACGGACTTTGTGTGTGCTGCATTCTTTGGGGTCCGTAGCTGGGGCAGAACAGGAGCCAACAAAAACACAACTGCTACATTCTCAGATGAATAGTCATACCTTCTCAGAAACATCACATTGGCTGTTTCTACCATGTTTCCCTGAAAATAAGACCCAGTCTTATATTTTTTGAACCCTGAAATAAGTGCTTGGCCTTATTTTCGGGGATGTCTTATTATTTTGGGACGCATGGAGCAAGATGGGGCTCCTCTTGCTGTCTCCTTAACCCTAACCAGAGGAAATGGCGGGGATCAGCTGTGCATGTGTTTAAATAATTTCAGGGAGGGCTTATTTTCGGGGAGTGGTGGTGTTATTTTAGTGCATGCACTCAAAAGCTTGATTGGGGTTATTATCCGGGAAGGTCTTATTTTCAGGGAAACAGGGTATTACAAGCTTTTACGCAATGCAAAGCTTCCTTTTTGATAAACTCTGGTTCAGCAAGCCACCGGGTCAATTTCCCTGAGCAATCCTGGCCTGTTTGGGAGACTAGCATTGGCTTGCACTACGGGAGTCCCCAAAGACATGAAAATCGGTCTGGAGGACATTTGAAGGAAGGCGTACTTCTTGAAAGGGTTGTTGGCCACCAACGAAGATGGTGAAAGTGCCGGGCTCCAACCACCACTGTCCAGCCCATACGGCTCTCTGGCTGAAAGGTAACAGGAAAGTCACTTTGGCAGCTTGTCCCTGGCGTATCGGCAACCGGCGGAAGCCAACCAGCTGCCAACGGGGCATAGGCACAGATGCTTGTCCCCAGCGGAGGTAGAGCTGCACCACCTGCAGAAGGGGGGAAATGTTAGAAATGAAGAGAAAGTCATCACGAGAAGAAGCCATCAGCAGAGTCTTCATACCTTCAAAGTATATTACTACTTCTGAAGCCTTTTCAAGGATGGAGAAATCTTTCATAAAGACTGTCACCCATTTATCCAGGGCCCTGGATCTATGTGAATGACCCCTGTATCCTTCATCTACCCTTCTGAAAATTAGGAATCACTGCTCGTTTGACAGGTTCCTTGAGATGAGAGACAAGCATCTGTAGGATCCAATTTGGAAGCATGCAATGCACTAACGGTGTCCATTTCTTTCTCTCCTCCCCTTTCTAGCAAACCAGAGGGACTCTATGAATCTTGGCAGTGGTGGAAATGCACAAACTTCAACAGCAGTTTATAAGATTCAGAGAACAATTATTTGCATTAAGTGTTATTTGCATTTTAATCCCTGCCTGACTGTGATTCTCTATCAAATTACAGGCTGCTGCAAATATTCTGCACTTGAAGCAAAACCCACTATATCAAAAAGAAATATCAAAATATGTAAATCAGCTGGACAAGTATTCCTTATGGAATGGAATGGAATGGAATGGAATGGAATGGAATGGAATGGAATGGAATGGAATGGAATAGAATAGAATAGAATAGAATAGAATAGAATAGAATAGAATAGAATAGAATAGAATAGAATAGAATAGAATTCTTTATTGGCCAAGTGTGACTGGGCACACAAGGAATTTGTCTTGGTGCATACACTCTCAGTGTACATAAAAGAAAAGATACATTTATAAGAATCATAAGGTACAACACATAATGATAGTCATACAGAAACAGTCAATATAAATCTTAAGGATACCAGCAACAAGGTTGCTTATTATCATCAGTAGTAAAAACAAATCATTATTCATAATTTATTAGTAATATTATCTTATCTGATCCTGTTTCAGCAGCTTTGCAACCTGATCTCAAAAAAAGCTCTTATTTCAGCAAAGTCAAAATTGGCTTTCTGTTCTTGGTTCAATGCTATTTTTCATGGGAGCTGTGAACAAAGACCTGGGGACTGAAAACCAACCATCATTTGGGATTCATAACCCCTGTGAGATGTCACTGCAACTTACTCATTTCTTAAAAATCTCTATTCCACCATAAGTGGGCCTTATAAATACATACAAATATCCTTTGGATGTTGGGTTTTGAGGTCAACTGCAGAAAATTGGTCCATCCAAAGAGATGCTTTCAGCTCTTGCTGGTCTTCAACTTGACTCTCCATCCTCACAGCCTTTGGACCTCCTTGAGTTTTCACCCATCTCAAGCAATATCTCATCCCTTTTATCCCACCCTCTCTGCTCCGCACCAGTCTTTGCATGCAGACAAGCAACAGAATCACCTCACCTCTTCACCATCTCTGGATCCAACGTTCTCCACCACTGCAGAGATGCTAAGATTACCACAAACGGGCACTTGGTCAGCACTCACTACCAGATCCCTGTACTGGAAGGTGGTATACGAGAGTCCGTAGCCAAAGGGGTACATCGGAGCCTCTTGTCCATAGTAGCGATACGTCCTGCCAATCATTGTGTAGTTCTCCATTGGGGGTACCTGTGGTTGAGGACAAGAATAGCTGAAGGAGATGGAAAGATTTGGGGCTATATGTTTATGGAGATTCTCAGTCATCCAGGTCATGGTTGGTTCCAGAGATGCTCTTTCAGAGGCAACTGGACTTTGTTTTTTCCTTGAAGATGTTTTGCTTCTTGTTCAAGAAGCTTCTTCAGTTCTGACTGAATGGCGGAGAATGGAAGGAAGCTTCTTGGATGAGAAGTGAAACGTCTTCAAGGAAAAACAAAGTCCAATTGTCTTTGAAAAAACACCTTTGGGAAATTTGGGGCTATAGCAAGCAGGATCTAGGAGCGACTTGAGGCACTGTCCCTGCCCAGCCTTTATTGGTTAACCACCCTTGAATAAGTGCTCTAAATTGTCCCGATGTCAGCTCATTTTTCCATAGTTAAGGTTTAATTACCGATTTGTTTTTCCTTGCTTTTATTTTAAATGGTGTGACGGCATTATTTCGCTGCATACTTTAAAAACAGTCCTTTCTATTCAAGAGGCAGTTAATGGACTGTAGCTAATCCCCCATTGGAGACCCACAAAAAACTAATTCAATGGGTTGAATCTGCATAAACTTTTAATTAAAATTGCCAGCGGCCTTTGTGGAATCTGACACACTTCAAAGGAAAGACTGCAACAGAATCCGCTCTGGGAAAAGGACTCTGCCGAATAGAACACCGGACTTTAATCTTACATGATGTATTTTCTGGTCTATATTTAGAAAAGTCAAGTCTCCTTCAAGTCAAGCCCAACTCTGGAGAACTTCATAGAGTCCTTTATGTAGTTTCCCTGGCAACAATATAGAACTGTGGTGTTTTTTTTTTACTGCCTTCTTTCAAGACGATGTATGAGTTCCCAGTTCAGTCTGCAATTCTTGGGTGATCTCACATTCCAACGGTAATCCCATCTGATCCCCGTTACGTTTTTTAACAGATTTAACAGATTAACAAGAGTTGGAAGGGACCTTATAGGTCATCTAGTCCAACCCCCTGCCTAAGCAGGAGTCCCTACATCAGTGATGGCTAACCTTTTTGCCATCGCGTGCCAAAAACGGGAGGAGCATGGTGGGGTCACACGCACGTGTGCCCACATCCATAATTCTATGCGCCCTGCCCCCCCCCCCTGCCTCCCCCCGCTTTTGGCACGCGATGGCATGGTGGTCCGGTAGGCCCATTTGTTGCTCTCCCCAGGCTCCAGAGCCTTTATAGGCCCCTGGGGAGGGCAAAAACGGCTTTCCCCACCCCTCCAGAGGCCGGAAACAGTGTGTTTCCTGACTTCTGGTGGGCCCAGAAGGCCCGAAAATCAGCTGGCTGGCACATGCATGCGTGCTGGAGCTGAGCACCCGTGCCATAGGTTTGCCATCACGACCCTACATCATTTCTGTCAAATGGCAGTCCAATCTTTTCTTGAAAGCCTCAAGTGATGAAGCTCCCACAACTTCCTAAGGCAACTTCTGTTCCATGGGTTGATTGTTCTCATTGTCAGAAAGTTCCTCCTCATTTCTAGGTTGAATCTCTCCTTGGTCAGTTTCCATCCATTGTTCCTTGTCTGGCCTTCAGGTGCTTTGGAAAACAGCTTGACCCCTCCTCTCTGTGGCAGCCCCTCAAATATTGGAAGACTGCTATCCTGTCTCCCCTGGTCCTTCTCTTCACTAGACTAGCCATGCCTAGTTCCTGCAACCGTTCTTCGTATGTTTTAGTCTCCAGTACTCTAATTATCCTGGTTGCTCTTCTCTGCACTTTTTCTAGAGTCTCAACATCTTTTTTATAGTGGGGTGACCAAAACTGGATGCTGTATTCTAGGTGTGGTCTCACTAAGGCTTTATAGAGTGGTACCAGGACCTCACTTGATCTTGATTGTATCCTGTTAATGCAATTTAGGCTTGCATTGGCTTTTTTGGCTGCTGCTACATCAAGGGATTTGTTTCAGCCCTGTCCATCTTGAAAAAGGCCAGCACATTTACAGTTGGGTGGGGGGGGGTGTTCTTGGAACATTTTGGAGACTTTGGCGCATGGCCCTATGGCCATGCAAATTTGTTCTGGTCATTCCAAGAAATGCTAGCGTTCTGGTTAGAAGGACTCTCACATGGTTAACTTTCAAGGAGGAAGAACAAATCTCTTCTGTCAGGTTTTCTGTCTAATAGACCTGGGGGCAGGGGCTGCTATTTTTAGACATTACATGTGTATAAATCTTATGGATTTATCTTCTCTTTTTATTTCTTATATGCAGGTTGTTTTTCTGATTTTTACTGTGTTGATTTCTAATAAGGAGATGTCTAGAGGCTTATGACTGGAGTGGCACATCAGTGCAATAAAATTTAGAATAGAATAGAATAGAATAGAATAGAATAGAATAGAATAGAATAGAATAGAATAGAATAGAATAGAATGAAATTAGGAAAGAATGAATATAATAGGAAATAAAATAAAATAAAGAAAATAAAATAAAATAATTAAATTAAATTAAAAAAATAAAAAAAATAAAAAAATAAACAATCCGAAAGTCTTGGTACATCACTTAGATATGAGTGTATGCTAAATAAAAACAGAAAATACTTTTTATTATATACCCTTCAGGACTCTTCTGTCTAAAATTAGGCTATACAGGTAGTCCTTGACTTACAGCCACTTGTTTAGCGACCATCCGAACTTACGATGGCACTGAAAAAAGTGACTTACAACCAATCATTGCGTTTACATTGCAGCATTCATACTTGGCAACCAAGACGTATTTGTGACTTTTGCAACATCCTGGAGTCATATATTTATCCTTTACAATCTTCCTGGCCAGTTTCTGGCAAGCAAAATCAATGGCCAAACCTGGATTTGCTTAACGGCTATGGCCAAAAAGATGGCAAAATTGGATGACTCACTTAACGACTGAGATTGAAGTTCCAGCTCCAATTGTGGTTATTAAGTTGAGGACTCCCTATAGGTTTTTTTTTTTCCCCATTGTTTTCTCAACGGAGGGAAGATTTAGCTATTTCCTCCATGTCGAGTGCCACAGTCCAGGAAAGAGACAACATTCCCCATCCCAGCCATACCTGGTCCATTCCTGCCGGCCACGTAGCTGGCAGCCTGCCAGCAGGATTTGCCCCTTCAGCGCCCACCAACATCTTGGCCAGAGCCAGCCCTGTGGCCTCAGCAGGAAAGAAGCAAGCCACGATTGCCCCCACGCCATCCTGTTCCTTGGCCCAGCTGATATCCAGAGGGCCAGCGTTGAACAGGAGCAGAATCACAGGACGGCCGGCGGCTGAAATGAAAGGCCCCACTCAGCTCACGAGGAGAAAAGTTGCGATCTGTGCATCCCACACATCAGTGGTGGGAGGCCCCGGTTCAGACTGGTTCGCAAGAACTGGTAGTTAAACCAGTGGGAGGCCCCGCCCGCCTCCCCGGATGTCATCATCGATGATCTGTATATGCGCAGAAGCAAGGCGTGTGCACAAGTGAAGCGAGCAAGTGCGTATGCGATCCCATTGCGAACCGGTAGTAAAGATAAGAAGAACCCATCCCTTCCTCACAGGCAATGTTCTCCAGATATATAGACTACAGTACCCCTCAGCCCCAGCCATCAGGCAGAGGGAGAGCCAAAGACTGTTGACCCTGGGAACTGCCTATCACCATCAAGTTCCAGGTAAGCATCTCATCCTGGGCACCCTTTTTTTTGAACTATTACCATCTGGCAGACGGTACAGGATAATAAAAACAAGGACAAATAGGATGGAAAAACAGCTTCTATCCCAGGGCAATAAAAACATTGAATTCTACGGTACAGTGCATTATTGGGTTTTCAATTTCAATTATATAGAATGGAAAGAATGTATGTTTGTGCTTTTATTTTTATAGTTGTAATGTACACTGAAGACGGCATTTAATTTCGCTGTACCATGTGCAATGACAATAAAGTAAAGCAAAGCAGAGGGCATGCTTTCATGAATAAGATCCATGGGTGGTAGTAGCAGACACAGGTAACTTACAGGTAACTTAGAGGTGAGCAACCTAGAGCCCAAAGAATGCCCCTAGCCTTGCCTTTTCAACCCTGATCCCAAGATCATGCAGCTAATATCTGAGAGTAAACCCCGCAATCATTATGATGTAAAATTCTGCCTTTTTTTGGACCAAGGAGGTATAAAATAGGAATCGTGCAATGGTTTTTCTAAAGTAACAGTTATTATCAACATTAACAATATTAAGAAATTTATAATACTGGTTGAGTAAAGTTCAAATCCTACTAACTACAGGGACAGTATTCACGTAGTTTCTCTTAAGAGTAGCAACTGCCGGATTGTTCAGCTTGACATTCTACCCTACAACCCTAGAATCCCTCTGGGGCCTCCCATCTAAGAACTAACCTGGCCTGATCCTGCTTAGCTTTTCAAGATCAGCCAAGGTCCACTAGGTGCTACCACCCAGTTGGGCCATAATAATTCAACCAGACCCTAAAATGTGGTCCAAGAAGGCCAAAATGCTGGCCCCATCTCTTCTAGTGATGTCACTAGGTCATGTAGGCTTCTTGAGAGTCCTCCACTGGGAAAAGAGAGACACAAACTCACCCCAGGCCACAGATGACTGTAGAAGATCCAGTTGATGACTGGGCAAAGACAAGTTCTTGCGGTCCTTGGATTCGGACTCCAAATCAATTCCTAAAAGGAAGGCACAGAGAGTGTGTGAAAAGATTCCCTTTGCTGTTCTGACGTTCTATCAGAGCTATCCAATCTCTATGTGGGATTTTTTTCTGGGAAAAATAAAAGATAAAGGAGATACAGAATACTATGCTACATGGAATAGATCCTATCAATGGTTAGAAACACGAGGTAGAAGTTGGAATGTGATTGGGTGGACATGGAAAGAGATAACTATGTAGGTATTAGAATGTAGGTATTAGAATGATAGATTAGTTGACATTCGAGAATATGATGGTCAGAAATAACTAATCAGTTAAATATTGGAAATGTTTTCAATTGCCGGGATCATATTATCATATGTGGTAGACATGTACAGAAGCAAAAAATTATTGGGTTAGAATACAGGCATGGTTAGAGGAAATGTTGCATCAACGTATAGAGTTAAAACCAGAGGTATTTTTATTGGGTATATTACCAGAGAAATATAGCAAAGAAGATACATATTCGATTATTCATATAATAACAGTGGCGAGAATTGCATTTGCACGAAAGTGGAAGACAGAAAAAGATCAGAAGGAGAGGTAATAAAGAAGATTTTAGAATGTGCAGAAATGAATAGGTTAACATTGAGAATAAAAGATAAAGAGGAATCAGTGTATTTCAAGACATAGGGATGATTCTATGTATGGTTAGAGAAGAAATAAGAATAAAAGATTATAGAGAAATAATTTATTTATTTATTTATTTATTTATTGGTTCAATTTATATGCCGCCCTTCTCCGGAGACTCAGGGCGGCTTACAATGTGTTAAGCATTGTAAAATTAGATAAGGTATAAGTAAATGAGAGGGAAGACAAACAAGAAATAGAAACTCAGAAGATACCTGTGTAAATGGAAAAGGGGAAAGGGAGGGGGAGAGAAAGAAAATGTTATTATATAAATGTAAATTTATGATGATATGTGTGAATTTAGTAAAATGAAAAAGTAATTGAAAAGAAAGTAAAAATCGGGATTGCTCGAATACCATTTTGGAAAATACTAAATTGAAAATGAATACAACACTAGAGAGAGAATGGAGAGGGATAGAGGAGAGAAGAGAGGAAGGAGAGAGAGGGAAAGAAGAAAGGGAAAAGGAAAGGAAGAAAGAGAGAGGAAATAAGAGTAAGAGAGAAGGTTAGAAGGGAGTGTGGGGGAAAGGAAGGGGAAGTAGAGAAGGAGTTGAGAGGAGGAAAGAAGAAAGTAGAAGAGTAGATGGAAGAAGGGAGGGAAAGGAAAGAGAGGAGAGGGAGAAGAAGAATTGTTGAAAAACAAGGGAGATGAAATGATAGAAGAACAACCCCAAATATACTTAAATTGTTTAGGATGAAGACTGTATTAGTATGAAAGTTAAAAGAAAATAGGTATGTTAGATAAGAAGCTGTACATTTAAGATATGTGTATGAGAAAAAAATAATAAAAAAAACTTTTTTAAAAAAAATAACTGTAGAACACTAGCACTGTTTAAAATAGTAATGTATGTTATTTGTTTTTACTTTTGTTTCATGGCAAGTGGAATGCCAGGACAGTTGCACTGTATTCAATACAGTTATATGAGCCTCGGTGGTGCAGCGGACTAAAGTGCTGTTAAGTGCTAGCACTTAGCTGCCAGCTGCCTGCAATTAGTGCAAGTTCAAATCTCACCAGGCTCAAGGTTGACTCAGCCTTCCATCCTTCCGAGGTAGGTAAATTGAGGACCCGGATTGTGGGGGCAATAAGCCAGCTTTGTATAGAACAACACCGCTTGGGGGGGGGGGAGCGAAAGCCCTAATAAGCAGATATATACAAAAAAGTATGCAGGCTATTGCTATAATGCATTGTAAGCCACCCTGAGACAACGGAGAAGGGCGGCATATAAATTGGACTAATAAATAATAAATATGTAAACAATAAAAATATATTTTAGAAAAAGATCGCCAGCTTGGCGATACAGCCTGGTGTGTGTATGGGGTGAGTGTCAGACACATGCCTGTGTGCTCTCTGCTCAAGCAAGTGGAACTTTGCTCATGTGAGTGGAGCTTCATGCACATGCGGTTTCCCATCTCTCTCGTGGCCCAGTTTCAAGCAGGCCATGGTGTGGGAGTGGGCCACGGCACGAGGTTTGGCGACCCCTGCTTTAACGCAGTTCCTCAGCCCTTTAAGGCAGGGGTCCCCCAACCTCTTGGCCGTGGCCCACTACTGTGCCGCGAGCCATTTGCAACCGGGCTGCGGAAGTGCCATGCGTGTACGTGTAAGTAGCCCCACTCGTGTGAGCAGCGGGCAAGCACATGCGCTGCTCGTGCCAATGGGGCTGTGTGAGTGCGTGCGGGGGCTTGCTGGCTGCTTGTATGGAACAATCCCCTCTCCCTCGCTGGTGGGTAAAGCTGGAAAGGTTGGGGAACTCTGCTTTAAGGCAACTGAGCTGCTTTTTCTTTAAGATGTTATAAAAATAATAATCAGAAAGCCCAGTTGTAGGGGTGGGCTGCTGGGGGTTCGCAGGGGTTCAGGAGAACCTCTAGCTAAGATTCTGTGCAGTTTGGAGAACCCCCAAATACCACTCCTGGCTGGCCCCGCCCACCCTACCCCGCCCTTCCCAGGAGTCCCCACATGGCTCGTTTTGGATGCGAGTAAGTGCAGGGCGCATGCGGAGGCTCGGGGAGGGTGAAAAACGGGTCTACCAGAAGTTCAGGAAGGCCAGAAACAGACCAAAGGGCCTATGGAGGGCCTATGGAGCCTGGGGAGGCCGTTTTTGCCCTCCCGGAGACTCAAGGAAAGCTTCCGGAGCCCTGGGAGGGCAAAAACGCCCCCCCCCCCGTGCCGTGGTGCAGGAGGCCGACTAGACCACACCCACTATGGCCACGCCCACCCAGCAACCGTGCAGAGAACCCCTTGCTAAAATTTTTGAAGCCCACCCCTGCCCTGTTTCCTTTAAAATGAAAGCACCTGTGAGATGACCACAACCTCGATGAAAACAGAGAGGAGATCTCTCTGCCCACCAAAGGAACAAGGATGGAGAAAACATCTCAGGAAGGGATACTCTCTAATTCTCTGGAAAGTCAAGTCAAGGGAGAAATGCTTTCAGGCTTGCAAGACTCTGTTGCTCTAACCCAGAGGTCCCCAAACTTGGCCGCTTTAAGACTTGTGGACTTCAACTCCCAGAATTCTCCAGCCAGC
>WNWU01000029.1:5915084-5930259 GCA_012654045.1 Ptyas mucosa | reverse complement strand
GAGGTTCTAGCCCCGCCTTAGCCATGAAAGTCAGCTGGGTGACTTTGAACCACTCTCTCTCAGCCGAACTCACCTCACAGGGTTGTTGTTGTGGGTAAAATAGGAGGAAGATTTGTTGGTTATGTCTGCTTGTAGACGTTACTTGTAGAAGTAATACAGGCAGGATATAAATAAAATAAAATATAAAACAAATAAAACAAATAAAACAAATAAAACAAATAAAACAAATAAAATAAAATATAAAATAATAAAACAAAACAAATAAAACAAAACAAAACAAAACAAAATAAAATAAATAAAATATAAAATAATAAAACAAAACAAATAAAATAAAAAACAATAAAAATATAAAATAATAATACAATACAATACAATACAATACAATACAATACAATACAATACAATACAATACAATACAATAATATAATACCTGTTATAGCTGCACATGAAGCTGAATGTCCCAGCCCGTACGCAGGCTTCAAATTGAGGCAGGAAAGTCATGCGCCAATCACGTTCCTCCACCTGTCACAAAACACACCACCATGTTGTGTTGTGTGTTTGTTGCCAGCCCATTCAACACAGCTTGTGAAACTCCTCCCAAATCAGTTCTGTCTTCTGTCCTTTTATTATAAGTTCGTGTTGGCGAACCTATGGAACCTGTGCTGGAAGCGGCACGCAAAATCATCCCGCAAGGGACACGTGGTCTCACTGGCTCCTCGTCCACATTCCTGTGCACACACATGCGCTGGTCAGCTGGCCTTCGCATGTGCGGGAGTGCTGAAACCCAGAAGAGCAGCGTTCTGGCAGGCATGCGCGCACTGGCACCCAAACCTCCGGGTTTAAGTTGTGCACGTGTGACGGCCAGGTGTTCGTTAGGCACGTGTCTGCGCAGGAAACCAGATGCATGCACGATGGAATGCTGCTCTTCCGGGTTTTGCCACAACCACACACGCGAAATCCAGCGAGGCCGTGTGGTCTAGGCGGGATGGTTTTGCACAGTGGTGAAACATAAAATTTGTTACTACCGATTCTGTGGGAGTGGCTTGGTGGTAAAAAAAACAAACAAAAGTTGGCCACGCCCACTCAGTCACATTACCCCATGTGACTGAGTGGGTGTGGCCAACTTTTTTTTTTTAATTTTTAAAACCATTTTTTCTACAACCTCTTTGGCGGAAGAGGCTGTACAAAAATGCTTTTAAAAGCCTCTGATGATCCCAGCTGAGTTGCCTGATCGTCAGAGGCTTTTTTTTTTAACTTTTAAAAGCTTCTGACGATCCCAGCTGAGCCATGCGATCATCAGAGCTGAAGCAGCTTCTTGGATGAGAAGCGAAACATCTTCAAAGAAAAAGAAAAAGAAAGTCCAGTTGCCTCTTTAAAAAGCACCTTTGGGCCAGAACTTTAAACGTATGGATGATGGAATTGCTTTATGTTTTGTTTTAAAAAATAGAATTTTTCAAAAAAAAAAGTTGAAAAGAATTACATTCCTTTAATAAATTATCTTTCCATTGATATATAATTTTATGGTACGACTCCCCCAAAAAAGTGGTGTTATTAGCCATCAAACCTCAAAAATACACTTTTCCCAAAAGGTTTCCACAATTCTGGCCACTACTATAGCTAACTTCCTTAGATATTGAACTATAACATCTACCTATTGCGATTTGATGACGCCGATTTAGCCTAATTTAATATTTTACCTCATCTATTGCATTTGTGTTTGTATGTGTAGTGTGTTTCATTAGTGTTGTGTATCCGTGATAGCATGGCCCTTGGAGATGCCGTATGCTATGTTAAATAAATAAATAAATTCTCTTGTGCTGTTCTTGCTTTGAGGGCTGCAAGAAACTAGGCAGTTGGGACGAAAATAAATGAGATAGAGAAGCTGGCCGGAATGAGGTGCTCAACACCAAAATCCACCTGGACAGAAAGTCCATCTCTGGTCCTCTTTCACTGACCTTGGCATCAAATAAAAACCGGGATACAGGGATATTCTCAGGACCCCCATGGACATCAAAATGCTTGCAGCCAGCATTCGCTTTGACGTAACGGGGATGGTCACCCTGAAGTCCCTTCACAAATGCAACTCCCAGCTGGGTGGTCAAGAATGGGTCCTCTCCATAAGTCTCCTAAGAGTGGGAAAAGAAGCAAGCTGGTCAGCTCCACCCTGTTCTTCCCCCACCCCCGTTTTTATTTCAGTGGATGACAAGCGTAAAATGAGACCAATCTGGCAAAGAAATGAAAAGAATAACAAAGAAGCCCCAGAGCAATGAGATTCTGAAATAATGGTGTATAATAAAGCTAGATATTAATACAGTTAACCTTAAACCTCCAATCTAAAATGAAATGCAGAATATTATTAGCTGTCAACCTGTAAAATTAAAGCTGACACCCATGATCAAAAGCCCTTGATCATCAAGTCACTCATTTCTACTTCCGGTTATCCCATTTCTGGGAGTAAGATTCCTAGCAGTTCCTTGGGTCTTCCTTAAATTTCTACAGGTCAAACTATCTCAAGATTTGCTTTAACCTAATTTTAGGAGCTCCTTTTTCAGCTCAGGTGACTCTGATGGTCAAGACTAGGAATATTTGTAACCTTTAGTGTAATCCCTGTTGAGATAAGGTAAGGTAACCTTTATTGTCATTTTTTTTACTGTGAGCACACTGGCACGCATTAAAAATGAAATTCTATATACATTCCACACACAGTACATACATACATATGTACATAGCGTGTGTGTTATGTGTCACACACACACGTATACACATATATGTTCACCCTTACAGATATATACATATCGTATTTTTCGGAGTATAAGACGCACCTACCTTTTTTGGTGAGGAAAACAAGAAAAAGCAATCTGCATCTGCCTCCCAGCAATTTTGCCTCATTGCAGCAAACAGCAAATAGCCTGCTTTACTTTCATTTTCGTTTTCAGCATAGCTTGATTAGCACAAGGAAAAAAAAATCTGCTCCCAGCAATTTACCTCTTGCAGCAAGCAGCAGAGGCTCACGCAAAACAGCAGAGAGCAAAACAGCAGAGAGTTGGGAGGCCGATCCAATCAACTTGTGCTAATTAGGCTGTGCTGAGAAAGGAGCTGCTTCTTCTTGCTGCCTGCTGCAAGGAGGTAAATTGCTGGGAAGCAGAGGCCAAAGGGTGGGAGCCAGTGGATGGGCAGGGCTACATTTGGTGTATAAGACACACCTAAATTTTCACCCCCTTTTAGGGGGGGAAGGTGTGTCTATACTCCGAAAAATACGGTATATGTATATTAATCACTGTTCATTCTGACACGTAGCGCAAAAACGAAACTTGAGACTTCACCAGGTTGATGCCATATGGAACAAAACTGTGACTAAATCTAGACATTCCGTTTCAGATATGACCGAATCTCTCCCAGAAGGTAACCAGGAGATCTTGATCTTGAGATTCAAGGTTCTTCACAACCTTGGAGACACTCAACCGTAGTTGCATTTCAGAAGACTATTCTTGTAACAATTAAAAGTCTCTTGAGATGTTTTCCCTGATCTTCCAGGTCTGATGGACCTCAATCCTTACCCTCCCCATTCATGTTCCTAAATCTTTTGATACCTGGTTCCTGCCCCATAGTGGGTGCCGCATGATGTTCAAGACTGGGCTGAAACAGCTTAAGCCGGTATGGTCGTTGTAGTAGCCTACGGAGTCAAAATAGTTGTGCTTGGCACGGACCTCAGTGGCTGTAGCGTTGGCCACTTCGAAGATGAGTTGAGGGCTGTTGGAACACATAAGGAGAGTTGAAGAGAAAAGGAGTCTGTATTGTCATGAAACATGCATGCTGTGCTAGGCCATCATTCTTTACAGATGGGAGTCTCAGTTCTCTGCAGGGCCAAGATAAGAGGCTTCCAGAGACCTTCAAAGGAGGCCCCAATTACGTATTTTGTGTCAGTGATGCAGGGGTGAAATCAAAAAAATTCCCCCTACCGGTTCTGTGGGTGTGGCTTGTTGGGGGGGAGGTCATATGACTGGGTGGGCGTGGCCAACTCGACATCACTCACAACGAGGGGCTCCTCACTGGCCCCTCCCCTCCCAGCCACTCCTTGTCACGAATGGCAGGAAAATGGGGAGGGGAATATTCCTGCCTACCATCCTTCCCTCAGTCTGTGCTGAGATTGAGGAATGGATGACAGGCAGGAAAATCCCCTGCCCCATTTTCCTGCCTTTCATGAAAACAGCTCCATTCCAGCTGCTTCCCCCCCATCCCCCTCCCTCCTGGGGACTACCTTAAAGGGACCGGCTGCAGCAGCTCCGTTCTGAATGGAGGGAGAAAAGTTAGCATTCTCTCTGCTGCATTTAACACTGAATTCTGTGGCAGAGAGAATGCTAACTTTTCTCCCTCCATTCAGAACGGAGCTGCTGCTCCCTTTATGGTTTCCTCCTGGCCCCCTCCCTCCAGGGGGCTACCTTAAAGGGACAGGCTGCAGCAGCTCCATTCTGAATGGAGGGAGAAAAGTTAGCATTCTCTCTGCTGCATTTAACATTGAATTCTGTGGAATATTGAGCGGCAGGAAGAGGTGAGCGGCGACTACCCGGACGTGGGTTGGTGGGGCCAAGGAGGGGTAATTACTACCGGTTCGTTGAACTGATACCCATAATCCATAGTGGTTCACCCGAACCGGTCGGATTTCACCCCTGCAATGACATCTTATGCAGATAGTGTGCAGCACATCATTTACATTATTTGCATGGGGATGTTAGCCATAGTCAGGATCATAAATGGAAGCTACAGAGAAGATGGGATTGCAATTATTTTCCTTGGCCACGGAAACTAGACTCAGAAATAATGCGACACTACCTAGATTTTCTTCCAAACCAACGAAGGTTTTCTAAAGGTTGTTCTTAGGTTTTTCATAGGTAGACAGTGGAACAGTCTACCCCTCTGGTGGTTTGGGTTCTCCATCTCTGGAGACTTTGAAGAAGAAGCTGTACATCTGCCTCTGGTAGATGGTATAAATTGTCTTTGGAGTAGTCAATCCTTGTGGCCCTTCCAACTGTACAATTCCAAAATGGTAGTAGGTCTTGCAACTCTGGACTCTTGAGATGTCCATGCTGGTAGGCCTGATTGCTGAATATTTAGCAATAATGGGTCACCAAGATTCTAAGCGGGTGAGCTCAGAGACAGAATTGGGGAACATTCACATAACAACTGCTTTGCTGACAAATTGAGATTTTGTCCTCAATTGTGGCCATAAGTCGAAAAAATAAAAATAGAAAGGGAGAAAGAAATGAAAGAGGAATATGTTGTATACATTTAGAATTGAAATACGAATTGAAGTAAGATTTATAGATGTAATGAATGTTAGAAAAAAGATGAAATTGTGATACTAATTAAGTAGTATAAAATAATGGAAAACTATATGGATATATGAATGAAATGAAATAAGTTTTAGAAATATGTTTTACCTAAAACTAGAGAAATTGTAACAATTGCATTGTTGGAGTTTATATAATGACAAGTTTTAGAAATATGAGTAAATTTAATCAGGGAAATTGTAACAATTGGAATATTTTTAACTGCATATTTGGAATCTAATCAAAAAAGAAAAAAAGGTGAAATGATATTGTATTATGGATTAATTAGATTGTGGTGAAAGTAGAAATGATTAAGATGTTGTTTGAAGAGATATAAATACATATGTTTGACTAAGTAATTGAAAATTAGAGATAAGATTTAAGGAAGTAATTTGGTTTATTATTATCATATGAAGAGAAAAGATTGTTATATAACTAACTGATTTTTATTAAGATGTTGGATTATATTATTTGGAAAAAGATTTAAGGAAGTGTATGGTATAAAATGTTTTGGTTTATTATTTTGATAAGAAATGAATGATTGTAATACTAGGAATTATATTAAATGAGATTTTAAATTTAAGGGGTTTAATATAGAGATAAAGGGAAAAATTGAATTTGGTTAAGATTAGAGTTAGGATGAAGGGTAATATTGGTCTATAAAAAAAATAGAGAGAATAAGTACTATGGCAAAAAGGGAATATATAAATTGTGTTGAAATGACTAAAAATTGTTTAAATTTGTGAACCGGCCAATACTCTGTTCAGAAAAAATACATTGTATGTTTGTTTGTCTGTTTCAGTGGTGGGTTGCGCCCGGTTCGCACCGGTTCTATAGAATCAGTAGTAAAACCGGTAGTAAAACCGGCGGGAGGCGCCCACTGACCCCAATGTCATTAAAATGCTTCTGCGCTTGCGCAGAAGAGTACGCGTGCGCGCAAGTGAAACAAGCGTGGGCATGTGGCCCCGTTGTGAATCGGTAGTAAAGGCTAGTAGAACCCATTCCTGGACTGTGTAAAAATTGTGGCCATAAGTCTATGACTACCCGTACATTGACTTAATAGGTAAACTCCTACCTGAAAGAGGCAGCCAAGCCAAGCGCTTGAGGAAAAGATGTTGCCCAGCCTGGTGCCTCTGCATCCCCACGAAGACATTCGGTGTTCCAGTTGTAGGGCCCAATGCCCAAACGGGCAATAGGTGGGGCCGGTCCATTTCTCAGAGCTCCGCCTCTCGCCATCTGTGAGTAGAAAACCCATATGGTGAACGGATAACTATGGCCAGGCACTCCTCTGATGTGGTTTGATAGGTGAAGACAAGCAGACTGGATCTTCCAAAGCCCCCGTTGATCATCAACCCCACCAAAGCACTCAAGATGCTTCTCGTACCTGCAGGATCATCTCCTCCGGAGTCAGCCTGTTAACCAAATCATCCACTCGTTCCTTCCAAGACAATGTGGGATCCCTGAAGGGGAAGTCCCATCCCCAGCAGAGCCCAGCCAACAGCAACGGGGCAGCAAGGTGACAAAAAGCCATCATTGTGTCTGCAATGGAGAAAATAGCAATTCGAGTTACATACCGTATTTTTCGGAGTATAAGACGCACCTTAGATTTTGTGGAGGAAAATAAGTAAAAAAGCTGATTGGCAGGTGGATCGGCCTCCCAGAATACCCCCAATCAGCTGTTCCCAGAGGTGAATTTTAGCAACAGGTTCCTTGGTTGTGAGCTCTGTGTCTTGCTTTTTTGTTTTTTGTTTTTTTTTTTGCTTTTTTTCCCTGCCTCTGAAACTCTGTTTCAGAAAAAAACTTTTTTTCCTGCCTCCAAAAGCCTCCAAAACAGCTTCAGAAAAAAAGCCTCTGAAGCTCTGTTCGGGGGCTTTTTTTTCTGAAGCTTCGTTTCTGATGCTTTTTTCAGCCTCTGAAATCTCCGTTTGAGAGGCTGGGCAGGGCTACATTCGGAGTATAAGACGCACCCAGATTTTCATCCTCTTTTGGGGGGGGGCAAAGGTGTGTCTGTTTCCAATTCTGTGCTAAAGCAATTCTACTTGCTGTTAATATACGTAACATTATGTATTGTAATTTTTTTCCCATTTTCCCATAAAAAATGCCCAAGAGAAACAATTCCGGCTTCAAATCTATTCTCTGTTTAGTTATCTCTTCCAGCCACTTTCTTTTTTTTTTAATTGAAAAAGTTTTTCAAATACAAATTTTTCCCCCTTTCCCCCCCTTCCCCCCACAAGTTATACATTTAAAACATATAAACTATAAAATACATTTCCCCGTTCCCACCCCATCCCTACCCAACCACCCCTTCCCCCCCCACCCCTTCGGACTTCCACTATATGAATCTATTATAACTACAAACACAATATATATTGTTCAACCCCTTCATATTCTATCCTCTTTACTCTAGTCAGCATAATCATATTTGTCTAATCTCCTTCAACTGAAAGCTATATAATATTTTCTAGTTTGATATTTGTTTTGTATATAGTCAATCCATTTTTTCCATTCTTGCACATAATTCTTTTGTGTATGATTTTTTAAGAAAGCAGAAATCTTCGCCATCTCTGCAAATCCGGCCATCTTCTGGGTCCATTGATCAATAGTAGACAGGACATCTTTCTTCCAATGTTGGGCCACCAACAATCTAGCTGCTGTCACCATATACAATATCAATTTTGTTTCCCCCCTTGTAAAATCCTTAACTATACCCAATAGAAACAATTGTGGAGAAAATTGTAGCTTTTTCTTCAAAACATTTTGCATAACCACCAAATTTTTATCCAATAAGCCTTCACTTTCTTACAAGTCCACCATATATGATAATATGTAGCATCTAAACAATCACATCTCCAACATTTTGGCTGAACATTAGGATACATACATGACAATTTCTTAGGATCTAAATGCCACCTATAAAACATTTTATAAAAATTCTCCCTCAAATTCTGTGATTGTGTAAATTTAACATTCTGAACCCATATTTTTTCCCAAGTATCCATCATAACTGGTTCTGTAAAATTTTGTGCCCATTTAATCATACAATCCTTAACCAGCTTTTTTTCTGAGTCCCTTTCTAGCAAAACATTATAAACTCTCTTAATATGCATCGGTCCTTTCTCTTTTATCTGTCTAACCAAGTCTACTTCATACAACATTATACCAATTTTTTGATCTTCTTTCCATCTCATTTGTAATTGATTATACTGTAACCAAGTTAAAATAATTCCTTCGTCCAACAGTGTCTGTAGTGTCTTCAGCTGCCAACTACCCCCTTCAAAGAAGAGTACATCTTTATATAACCACCCCCCCGAGTGACTTAATATTTGTATTCCACATGGTATCAGCAAGATCCAGCCAAAGCGGTATTTTATAATCCCATTTGAATCGGTGCTTTTTCCATATTCTCATCTAGGCACTTCTAAATATGTGACTATTGAATACTTTGTCCACTTTATGATCATAAAATAAATATGCGTGCCAACCCCATTCCAAATCGTGGCTTTCTATATTCAATATTCCATTCTTTGTTTTCCCAAACCAATCACTAGTATGTATCAATGCAGCTGCTTCATAGTATAATTGAAGGTTTGGGAGTTTAAGGCCACCCCTCTCACGAGTATCTTGCATAATTTTCAGTTTAACTCTTGGTTTTTTCCCATTCCAAACAAACTTGTTCACTCCTTTTTGCCATTCTAACAATTGCTTATCAGTTTTAAGCACCGGTATCATTTGAAACAAAAAAATAAATCTGGGTAAAACATTTATCTTTACTGCTGCTATTCTCCCAAGTAAAGACAATTGCAATTTTTTCCAAGTTTGCATTTCTTTTTGTATCTTTTGCCACAACGGTTCATAGTTATTTTGAAACAATTTTATATTTAAATCTGCTACTTGTATTCCTAGATATTTAACCTTCGATACTGTTTCAAAACCTGCCATCCTTTCAAGTTCCTTGTTTTGAGTCATTGTCAAATTCTTTGTTATCATCTTAGTTTTTCTCTGATTCAGTCTAAATCCTGATACCATACCATATTCTTCTATAATAAGTTTCAACTGGATTATTGATTTCATCGGCCGTGTTAGGGTAACCACCAGATCATCTGCAAATGCCCTAGTCCTGTAATCTTCTTGCCTTATAACTATTTCATTTAAAGAGTTCGAGTCCTGTATTGTGTTCAACAAGACTTCTAAAGTTAAAATAAATAACAATGGGGATAATGGACACCCTTGTCTTGTGCCTTTTTGTATGTTAAAATTCACAGTTAAACTTCCATTAATAATAAGTTGTACAAATTGCTCTTGATATATCGCTGCGATTGCCTGTATAAAGCAAGCCCCAAAGTCCATTTTTTCCAAAGTCTTTATTATAAAATTCCAATTCACTCGATCAAAGGCTTTCTCCGCATCCAAAAAGGCTAGCATTGCAGGGATCTGTTTATTCTTTTCTAGATAGTTCAACAAATCTATGATTTGCCTGACATTCTCTTTCATATATCTGCCTTCAATAAATCCTGCTTGGTCATGATGAATCACCTCTTGAATAGCTGGCATTAATCTGTTGGCTAGTACTTTTGCAAAAATTTTATAATCCGTATTTAAAAGAGAAATTGGTCTAAAGTTTTCTGGTTTTTTAGGACCTGAATCTTCTTTCGGTATCAATGATACAAAAGCTGCTTTCCATGAAGAAGGTCTGTTACCACCTTGCTGTATGCTACAAAATAAATCTTTAAGGTGGTCAATCATTTCAGCTTGTAAGTCTTCCAGCCACTTTCTTATCTTACGCCAATACTTTCTGGCCTTGGGACAGGTCCACCACATGTGGTGGAACGTTCCCTGATTGTAGCCACATCTCCAGCACTTGGGCGATCGGTTTGAGAACATTTTGGCCAATCTGGCTGGTGGTAAGTGCCAGCGATAGAACATTTTATAAAGGCTTATTAAGAAAAGCCTAAGGGAGAGTCAAGAGCAGATGCATTAATTCTGGGTAGAGCAGCTGAATTCATCCACCCTATCCTTGCTCATACCAATTCAAAACCAGCTTTTGTTTCTCCACAGCTCATTGAATTAACCAGTCCTGGTGGAGCAGTGGACTAATTCACTGTTATTAAGATCAGCTGCTTGCAATTACTGCAAGTTCAAATCCCACCAAGCTCAAGGTTGACTCAGCCTTCCGTCCTTTCTAAGGTAGGTGAAATGAGGACTCAGATTGTGGGGGCAATAAGCTGACTTTGTATAAAATATACAAAAGTATGAAGGCTATTACTTAACGCACTGTAAGCCGCCCTGAGTCTCCGGAGAAGGGTGGCATATAAATCAATTTTTTTAAAAAACAAACAAACCCACAAATGATTGGCTCTGCACATTAAACCATGAATTGACTTACAAACGGAGTCACTGGTTTGCAATCCTGCTAAGCCAAAATTAAACCAACATGATAACTCAATCCACAGTGTGATCTCAGCTCATTATACTAACCATGACAAAATGACATAGCGTACAGTAAACCATAATGGATTTTGAGATGACCCTGATATGTGAATCCAGGCACTGTGATCTATTCAACAAACTACACCTCACTGCAATGTATGAACCCAGCCAAGAGTCACAAAGAGACTGCAGAAAATCAACAAGGTACAATATTTGATATTCTGATGGGGTGAGCTGGGTTCAAATCCAAGCTTAGATGTGGGGGTCAATGGCAGTCAATCCCACTGGGGAAGGGGGACACAAGGATGGAGAATCATGTATTCCACCCTAGTTCTTAAGAAAGAAAGAAAGAAAGAAAGAAAGAAAGAAAGAAAGAAAGAAAGAAAGAAAGAAAGAAAGAAGCATTGCAACAATATGGATTCATAGCAACTGATATCAACGTTCATTTACTGATGAGCCCATAGGCCAGTTCTATCAGAACATCTTAGCCATCAAAAGAAAATAGGGTCTAGAGGCCCCAATTTTGAAAAAAACGCTTATTATGTGTGAACCCAAACAGAAAGAAAGAAATTATATTTGTCTATTAGAGAAATAAATAAATAAACAAATAAGACAGAAAGACAAAAAAGACAGAAAGGAAGGAAGGAAGGAAGAAAAGAAAAGAAAGGAAAGAAAGGAAAATTTCCTAACAATTATGTAAAAGCCATAGTTCAACATGAATCCATAATATGATTTGTTTTGCTTGTTGCCTGTTGCATGATGTATGAATATCCAGCCAACTGTAAAGGTAAAGGTTCCCCTGGCACATATGTGTTAGTCTAGGGAGCGGTGCTCATCTCCGTTTCAAAGCCGAAGAGCCAGCACTGTCCGAAGTCGTCTCCATGGTCATGTGGCCCACATGACTCAACGCCAAAGGTGCACGGAACGCTGTTACCTTCCTACCAAAGGTGGTCCCTATCTTTCTACTTGCATTTTTTACGGGCTTTCAAACTGCTAGGTTGGCAGAAGCTGGGACAAGGAATGGGAGCTCACCCCGTTAGGCAGCACTGGGGATTTGAACCGCTGAACTGCCGACTTTTCGATTGACAAGCTCAGCCTCTCAGCCACTGAGCTACTGCGTCCCATTGTCCAGAAAATATTTGAACCTAAAAAGACCTTGTAAAAAACTAGATCCTAAATATATAGAACCTTTCCCTATCATAGGACTCATCAACCCCAGTTAATAAGGTAAAATTGCGATTGCCAAGGGATTTTAAAAGGATAGAGCCAGCGTTCCATTGTAGTTTATTGAAGACACCCTGCTTCTCCCTACTTTCTGCAGATGATCCGGGATCGTGTCCGTCCCCTTTTCCTCACTCGTCTTACCAAAGGTGGTCCCTATTTTTCTACTTGCATTTTTTACGTGCTTTCGAACTGCTAGGTTGGCAGAAGCTGGGACAAAGAACAGGAGCTCACCCCATTACGCGGCCCTAGGGATTCGAACTGCTGAACTGCCAACCTTTTGATCAACAAGCTCAGCGTCTTAGCCGCTGAGCCACCACGTCCCTGCCAACTGTAGTTTACCCAATAAACCGTATAAATCAACCATGGTTCTATGCAATGTAGGAATGGAGCCTATGATAATTGTGTTCCCTCTAGGCTTTTATGAAACTGTCAGTGGCCTTGACTCAGTCCTTGGAGGACTGCTGATGTGGTTACTTCCCTGCTTCTGTACAGAGATAATCTGATGTTGAGAACACAGTGAAGATAATGAACCAAAAAAAAGCTAAAATGTTTGTGAGGGCAGAGGCAACACCCTCTTCTGAAGATACCTTATTGAAAAGTTGTTAATCTGAACCCTAGAGCAAAAGAACATGGAGTTCTGGGACTTGGGCTGATTTTTAAAGAATTAGAAACGTTCTCAGGACCAACACCTAAACAAGTCAGTGAAATCTTCTTGGGAAAGGAGATTTACGTGCATGAGTATAAGATGGCGAAACAAGCGAAGCATCTTCTTGAGGATTCTAGAAAGTCAAAGGCCTACAAGAGAATTCCATGAAGGTGTCTATGAAATCGCAAGATGTGTCTTCTGGGCCCCACAATGAAGGTAGCTCGCCGTGACTTACTATTACTATCTATTGAGATAGATAACTGGGAGTCTTTGGCCTAGTAGTGGTTAGAAAGGTTGGAAAGCAAGAAGCTGTGAGTTCAAGTCCCGCCTTAACCATGAAAGCTGGCTGGGTGACATTGGGCCCGTCACTCTCTCTCAACCCAGGTCACCTTCCAGAGTTGTTGTTGTGGGGAAAATAGGAGGAGGAGGAGGTGTGTATTCAGGAGTGAGCTGCTGGGAGTTCGCAGGGGTTCAGGAGAACCTCTAGCTAAGATTCTGTGCAGTTCGGAGACCCCCCTCAAATCCCACTCCTGGCTGGCCCTGCCCACCCCACCCCACCCCACCCCTCCCCTCCCAGGAGTCCCCACATGGCCTGTTTTAAATGCAGGTAAGTATAGGGCGTGTTCGGAGGCTCAGGGAGGATGAAAAATGGGCCTACCGGAAGTTTGGCAAGGCCCATTTCCAGCCTCCAGAGGGCTTCCAGAGCCTGAGGAGGCCGTTTTTGCCCTCCTGGAGGCTTGAGAAAAACCTCCAGAGCCCGGGGAGGGCAAAAAGAGCCTGAGTGGCGTAGGAGGCTAATGCCTCCTACTAAAAGGCAGCATTTAACATCCAGCTGCCTGCAATTACTGCGAGTTCAATTCTCACCAGGCTCGAGGTTGACTCAGCCTTTCATCCTTTCTAAGGTGGGTAAAATGAGGACCTGGATTGTGGGGGCAATAAGCTGACTTTGTATAAAAATATACAAAAGTATGAAGGCTATTGCTTAACGCCTTGTAAGCCGCCCTGAGTCTCCGGAGAAGGGCGGCATATAAATCAAATTTTAAAAAAACAACACACCCCCTCCCCCACCATGGTGCAGGAAGCCGACTAGGCCACGCCCACCATGGCCACACCCACCCAGCCACCGGGCAGAGAACCCCTTGCTAAAATTTTTGAAGCCCAACCCTGTTTGTATTTGCCACCTTGAATTATTCGCAAAAACAATAAAAGCAGGATATATATAAATAAATACAGAAAAAAGAAGAAAAAAAGAAACATCCATTTCTATCTATTTACCAATACTTACTATTACTATCTATTATTAATATCCAAGAAGTGGTTTTCAAAAGGCAACTGGACTTTCTTGGGGTTTTTTTCCCTTGAAAACATTTCGCTTCTCATCCAAGAAACTGGTCAGAACTGAAGAAGTTTCTTGGATGAGAAGCAAAACATTTTAAAGGGAAAAAAAAACAAAACCAAGAAAGTCCAGCTGCCTTTTTAAAGGCATCATTGGGACAACCGTGACCTGGACGATTGAGAATCTCCATAGACGTTTTTACTATCTTCTCTGACTTAGAATTTTATTTCCTGGGGTGGGTTTCAATCTAAGTACTACTCACCTGCTCTGAAACGGCTCACTATTTTTGAGATCAGCTGTGTCCCCAAAACGGAAGCATTTCCCTATTCCAAGAACCCTAAGCACCAAAGGGGATTCCTCCATCAAGGAAACCATGCTGAGTCTATCTGCATTGCTCAACATGCCATGTTTAGTCAGTTTCACCAGTCGGCGGTAACTAACAAGCCATCATTTGCAGATCCCAAGCTTGGGTATGGCCACCCACGAAACCAAAACTGAAGCAACCATACCACAGATCTACCTGGCCTATGAATGGATCCTTTCCACATGGAGGACAAGACACAAAGATTGACAGACTAGATCGGGAGGTGGGGGGGGTGTCTCCAACCTTGGCAACTTTAAGACCTGTGCACTTCAACTCCCAGAGTTTCTCAGTGAGCAAAGCTGAGGAACTCTGAGAGTTGAAGTCCACAAGTCTTAAAGTTGCCAAGATTGGAGACCCCTGGACTAAGATGGACATTTTGTGCTGATCCACCTGATGCCTAATCCCATAAAAAGCCTTCCCAAAAGTTAAAACAGGTTGACTGTGAATGTTTTGAAACAGGAGATTTTGATTTTCACCCCCGTGGTACCCTTCCTGTTGCCCTCCTGAAAGTCAAGCTTTCATCAGGAGCAATCCTTTAATGATCAAAGGGAAAGGCGACTTAGAGATGCCCACCTGTCTTCTGGGCAACCATAGGAATCTGTTAAGAATGTGGTTTTCTGCGATGCTTTTACTCCTTCACAGTCCAGTTTGCGGTCCTCAGCATGATCTAAGCTTTAGACTAGACTAGACTAGACTAGACTGGAACGGAACAGAACGGAACGGAACGGAACGGAACGGAACGGAACAGAACAGAACAGAACAGATCAGAACAGAATATAGGAAAGAATAGAATTTAGGAAAGAATGGAGTGGAGTGGAGTGGAGTGGAGTGGAGTGGAGTGGAGTGGAGTG
>WNWU01000029.1:5873057-5915074 GCA_012654045.1 Ptyas mucosa | reverse complement strand
GAATAGAATAGAATAGAATAGAATAGAATAGAATAGAATAGAATAGAATAGAATAGAATTTTTTATTGGCCAAGTATGATTGGACACACAAGGAATTTGTCTTTGGTGCCTACGCCCTGAGTGCACATAAAAGAAAATATACATTCGCCAAGTATCATAAGGCACAACACTTAATGATAGTCATAGGGAACAAATAAGCAATCAAATCATATTAGGAAACAGTCAATATAAATCATAAGGATACCAGCAACAAAGTTACAGCCATACAGTCATAAGTGGGAGGAGGTGGGTAATGGGTTAATGTGGTTTTGTAGTGCAACACCTGGATTACTTCCTACCTGTCACCCTCCAGAAGCAGCAGAACAAGACACCTCTCAGCTATGCAGCCAACTTTCTGGTTGGACAGCAGCGCTTTTCGTGGTTTGGTTCTCCGGTTCCAAGGCTGGTATTGCGCGCCCCCTGCTCCCCAATCCCAAGGAGGCGCGTTTCTCCCAGGTTCTTCCCCCTTCGCGAACCAGCCACGGAAGGTAACCACCCCCAAGTTGGTTAAGGGTCGCTGATGGAGAGAGGGCGAAACAGGTCGCTGCTCTCGCTCTCTCTACCTTTCCCCCTTTTACCTTCTCCCGCGATCCCTCCGTCCAGCCGCTTCTGCACCCGGCTGCCTCTGCCCGCATCTGTTGCAAGCGCGGAGTTGTTGCACAACGGCGATCACGAGGCGGCTTCCCCGCCTCTGCAGCCCCGGAGGCTTGCGGGGGAAAAGCTGAGAATTGCAGACAGGCTGCGGTCTGGTGCGCGAAACAGGAGCTCCTTCTCGGCTGACTCTTTATGCTTACCAAGCTGCTCCTTTCTCAGCAACTTCTGGGCCTCTCGCTTCCGTACACCAGGAAGGGCGGGCGTTAGGGGCGGAGGCAGGGTGCGCTCCTAGCCCACCCCCTGCTCGGACCAGCTGAGCCAAGTTACCGGGGAAAGCCCTCGATCGTCCTCCTTGGTCGCCGCCGAACTGCTCTTCCCGGCTTGGCCACTAGAGGGCGAAGACCGGCTCATTCCCCACTCGGACGCCTGCCCCGTGCATCCTTTAGTCCAGGGGCCAGCAACCTGCGGCTCCGGAGCCACATGCGGCTCTTTGGGCTCTCTGCTGTGGCTCCCTGATAGATGATCCCACCACTGGCTGGCCCCACCCCACCACTCGCCCTCCCCTCCCAGTCACTCCTCGCCTGGTCTGAGAAGGTAAAGGCAATGGTGGGGGATGGAGAAGCAGCCAGAGCAGTGGTGGGTTTCAAAATTTTTTATTACCGGCTCTGTGGGTGTGTCTTGTTGGGCTGGCAGGGGAAAGATACTGTAAAATCTCCATTCCCACCCGACTCCTGGGGGAAGGTTACTGCAAAATCCCCATTTCCTCCGGATCACCTGGGACTTGGGAGGCAGAGAATAGATGGGGGCAGGGCCAGTCAGAATTTTTTACTACTGGTTCTCCGAACTACTCAAAATTTCCGCTACCGGTTCTCCAGAACTGGTCAGAACCTGCTGGAACCCACCTCTGGGCCAGAGCAGGGAGATACAGAGAGAGGAGGAGAGAGAGAGACATAGAGAGATACAGAGAGAGAGGGAGAGAGAGGGGGAGGAAGGGAGGGGAGAGGGAAAGATGTCCAAATGATTTTGTGGTTCCTGGTGTTTTTTAACAATGTGTTCTCTATCCTAATGACTGGCTGGGTAGGCGTGGCTAGGGGGGGTTATGTGACTGGTGGAAGTAGATGGCTATGCCCACCCAGGTTTTGTGGCTCCTGGTGTTTTCTTTTCTGTGGGAAATGGGGCCAAATGGCTCTTTCAGTATTTAAGGTTGCAGACCCCTGCTTTAGCCTGTATCTCGGACAGGTGAGAACAGGTAAAGTTGCTGAGCCTACTCAAGCGGGAAGGTACGCGAAAGCCGGCTCAGCTGTTGCTGACTTAACAGACCCAACTGCGTAGTTTTCCTGAGGTGAGGTAAAAGAGGGGGTTTGCCCCATCTCTTAAAAAAAAACAACAATCTAGGAATAATAATAATGATAACAAAATCACACAAACTGATTACAAAGCTAGACACAACCGAGTTGCTAAATTAATCCACTGGTCATTATGTAAAAAAAATACAACTTACCTGTAACCAAAAAGTCATGGGAACATAAAGTGTAAAAAGTTATAGAAAATGAGAAGGTGAAGATCTTGTGGGACTTTCAAATACGGATCGTCATTTGGAACACAACATGCCAGATATCATAGTTGTAGAAAACTGATGCATACAATTTATTGATATTGCTGTACCGGGAGATGCCAGAGTTGAAGAAAAAGAACTGGGGAAAAAAAATCACAAAATATTCCAACCTGGCCATCGAAACTACGTGATTATAGATGAAACATGTAACAGTGATATCCATTGTCATCGGGGCGCTTGGTACCATGTCCAAGAATTTTACAAAATACATCAAGAAATTGCAGCTTCCTGCAATAACACCAGCGGAACTGCAAAAAACTGTGCTGCTTGGAACATTGTACATCTTTAAAAGATACTTCGTTGATACTTAGGACGCTAGCAGCAACCCGTATCAACCATTAGCACTGGTCAATAATATTTGTGATACATTTTTAAATCTCCAGTTGACTTGAGTTTCATGTTTAATGAAAATAATAATAATAATAATAATAATAATAATAATAATAATAATAATAATACCTATGACGCTGGCAGCAACTCGTATCAATCATTAGCACCAGTCAATGGTATTTGTGATGCATTTTTGAATGTTCAGTTGACTGAGTTTCATGTTTAATGAATAAAGTTAATAATAATAATAATGATGACACCAGGAATCCTGGTGGCGCAGTGGACTAATTCACTGTTATTAAGATCAGCTGCTTGCAATTACTGCAAGTTCAAATCCCACCAGGCTCAAGGTTGACTCAGCCTTCCATCCTTCTTAAGGTAGGTGAAATGAGGACCCAGATTGTGGGGGCAATAAGCTGACTTTGTATAAATATACAAAAGTATGAAGGCTATTGCTTAATGCACTGTAAGCCACCCTGAGTCTCTGGAGAAGGGCAGCATATAAATAATAATAATAATAATAATAATAATAATAATAATTAATAAATAATAATAATAATAATAATTTGCATAATCCGCCGATACATCACGTAGTCCTAAACGCTTGGGAAGTGTTCGACTAGTGATTTGGGATACGAAATCCAGCATGGTTATCTCGTTTGCTGTGTATATTGTCAATTTTGTGTATAACAACAACAACAACACAACAACAACAATAATAATACCTATGATGCTGGCAGCAACTCATGTCAACCATTAGCACCAGTCAATGGTATTTGTGGTGCATTTTTGAATGTTCAATTGACTGAGTTTCATGTTTAATGAATAAAGTAAATAATAATACTACTACTACCTGGGACGCTGGCAGCAACCCATACTAACCATCGGCGCCAGTCAATAATATTTGTGATACATTTTTAAATCTTCAGTTGACTGAGTTTCATGTTTAATGAATACAAGTTTATAACAACAACAATAATAATATAAATGCTCATAATACTAATCCAATAATCATAACCCAATCATCATCATCATCATCATCCAATAAAAATAATAATCCAGTGTTGGGTTCTTTAAGTGGTCTCAGTCAAGCCATGCCATCTCCTGAGGCTTCTCCTGAGCAGACAAGGGTGGTGAAATAATGTGTCGTAACGTGGTGCGTTGGCACAAGGAAACTCTCCTGGAAACGGGTTTTTCTGAGAAACCTCAGTACAGCTGCCTTCAGCAGATTGTCTGCCTTTCAGACCTCAAAGCAAGCCTGAGAAATTAAACCAGGCAGGCAAGTCTCTCGGCTTCTGGTGGTTTCTGGAAGCCTTTCTAAGCTCTTAACCAGAGGCCCACCCTGGAAAGGAAGCGGGCGTGAGACACAGTAATGCAACGGTGTCTTCCAGGAGAACGTGATGGAGCATGGCCTACCTGAAAGCTTTTCCTCTGCAGCTCCGTTATCAAAACCACCCAGCCTTTCCATCGCTTGGCCCTGACACCACAAATATGTTCCTGTTTGGCTGGGTTTGGCAACCGACATCATGGCTGTTCGGGCAAAAAAACCACAGTAAAGGTAGTCCTCAACTTACAACCACAATTGACCCTGACATTTCTGTTGTTAAGTGAGACAACATGCATGCGCAGAAGGTAAAAAAAAAAAAAAAAAAGGGATGTAATGACGTCCTGGAGGGTGGGCAGAGCCTCCCGCCACCGGTGCTACTGGTTCGGCGAGCCGGATAGAACCGGGCGGATTTCACCCCTGCTTGGTGGGCGTGGCTTGGTGGGCGTGGCAGGGGAAGGATACTGCAAAATCTCCATTCCCTCCCCACTCCTGGGGGAAGGATATTGCAAAATCTCCATTCCCACCCCACTCTGGGGCCAGCCAGAGGTGGTATTTGCTGGTTCTCCAAACTGCTCAAAATTTCCGCTGCCGGTTCTCCAGAACCTGTCAGAACCTGCTGGATTTCACCCCCTGGGCTGAGTGGTTTTACTCAGATGCCTGTAAGCCCATTTGGCCAGAATGATGGTCTGGAACTTGTGCTTGGTGCATTATTTTTCTTTTAGTCTTAACCATGCCCACTCGGGGAGTCATTTGGTGAGAAATACTTGGGTGGACAAATTATTAAACTGATACTGGGCATCAAATAGAAATGTGTGCCTTTTTAGTAAAATTTGTCAGCTTGAAAAGGGGCTAACAGACTTCTTCTAAAAGAAAAGAAAACAACTTTAAATAGCAATGTTAGAAGAAATATCCTTCTGGGTTCATCTCCAAGTGGGGAAAAAGACACTGGAAACATGGAGATTGCTTGGAAAGATGGTTTAATGCTGGACAGGATCACATGGTTTGAGTTCCTGAACAGAAAAAAGGATGAGATGCTGAGTGTGCCTTGGTTTTATGTTGCTAGATGGGTCCTATTGTGTTAGTTTCTGTTGCTAGATGGGTCCTATTGTGTTGCAGATGATGGTCCATTGACAAAGATGGGAGGGAATTGAGTTTCTGCCTCTGGCCCATTGACAAAGGGTGGGGGGAGGCAAGAAGGTGGGAGCTTCTTCATCTTTAAAACATGCTTCTCCATTTCTCATCCAGGGAAACATAATATTCTGCCTTTTTAATATTTCCTAAAATATTTTATTCTTCAAGGAAAGGGGTGACTTCCTACAGCAATTATGTAAAAACTGCCTAGAGAGACCCCTACGAACATTTCAATCATTGGAACCTGAGGATAGCCAATTGCAGATGTTTACCACAGCCCTGGGTAATTTTGCAACATTACCTATAATACAAGCCTTGTTACCTGATAAAAGGAAATGATTATTATTGTGTAGAATTCATCAGACTGATCTGGAATGTGTAATAACGAAGGAGAAATGAGCCTTTTTCAGCTACCGTTTGTTTATTTCCTCTTCAGTTCTGATTTGATTCTTATTGCTTTAATCAAAAGCAATAAGCATCGCCTGAATCTGTAGCAAAGGGAACCCCTGAATGGATAAAGGAGAATATTTGTAGCTCAAGAGTTGAAATGAGGGATCCTTGCTGCTCTCTAAATTTGGTTGTATTTATGTAGACGTTTCATTAGCCAAACTAGGTAATATCATCAGTGCAACAGTGGCAGGAAAAGTCATACAATGAAGCAACTCACTTAACAGCTGTTTTTGCTTATTCACGGTAATTTTGGGCTCAATTGTGATGGTAGGTAGAGGACTATCTGTATCTAAAACAGAGGTCTTCAAACTTGGCAGCTTTAAGACTTGTGGACTTCAACTCCCAGAGTCCATAGCTGGCTGGAGAATTCTGGGAGTTGAAGTCCACAAGTCTTAAAGCTGCCAAGTTTGAAGACCTCTGATCTAAAGCAATAACAAAGGGACAGTCAAAGCAGCCATTCAACAGTCAGCTTGTGTCCATTCCATTTCTCAGAGAACCTGCAACCGGCTTCTAAATCCATCAATCAGCAGAGAAGCCCTGAACACGTTCACACAGGAGCAGTGAGAGGTGCCAAAGGCAACACACACACACACACACACACACACACACACACACACACACAGAGGCATACACACCGCCCACAAACTGGATCCAGTACCCAAAGCGAAAGAAACTTGGATGTCTATAATGAAAGGTAAGTTGCACCAATCAACTCTGGTGATGAAACTGGTTGCCTCCCAGTCTGAATCCAAAATAAAGATATAACTGTATTCAGACTGCAGACTGATTTGCATCAGAGAAGGCAATTTTTTTCAAGTTGGCTTTTTTTCCCTCTCTCTCTCTCTCCATTTGATGTTACGCTGCAGATTTCTTCGCTTTCTGCAAGCACGGCTAGGAATACCCTGGCTGAGAAGGAGAATTGGAATCCTGCATATTTGGAAAGTACCAATGTGAAGGAGGGGGAATTAAATTCGAGGTGCTAGTTGGTTGATTGGTTTGCAGGTACGTTGGCTTGAACTGGCCTACCCTACACTATAGATTTTGTGTCATTCTTTGCTATTTCTAAAATACTATCTTTTCTTTTCCACCCCAAATAATTTTAAAATAACCCCAACAACTTTGAAATAGGCATCGGTTCAGTTAGAAAAAATTATACCCAAAAGGTTTTACCAGGTTGCTTTTCAGATTGATATTGTTCATGATATAATATCAGCAGCCTATGTAGTATGATGGTCCAGTGGGGGTCTAAGACAACTCGCTGTGGCTAATTTGCTGTGGGACAACTCACTATAGCTAACTCGCTGCGGCCAACTTGCCATGGCCAACTCACCATGGTCAACTTGCTGTGGCCAACTCACCAACTTGCCATGGCCAACTCATCACGGCTAACTCGTCACGGCCAACTTGCCATGGCCAACTCACCGTGGCCAACTCACCATGGCCAACTCACCATGGCCAAATTGCTGCGGCCAACTCACCATGGCCAACTCACCATGGTCAACTCGTTGCGGCCAACTTGTTGTGGGATAACTCACCACGGCCAACTCATTGTGGGACCACAGTTACACTAATATCGAAGAAATGGTGGAGTAGAATCATTAAAGAAAGGATGCCAAAGAAGGGACAAAATGAAACATGAATAGCAAACATTAAAATATTTTTAAAATTATTTTATGTAATTAAAATTGAATTCTTGAATTGTCCTGGGGCAAGTTGTCCTGTGGTGAGTTGTCTCGTTCCGTCCAATAGTGTTTAGAAGTCCATTCTGTTCAATCTGCTTAATAGGGGAGCCTTAAATTTTTACCCCTGAATCCAGGTTAGAAAGAACTACCTATGTTGGAAGACGGTATCCTGGTGAAACGATTCCAGGTGTGTGTTTCTCTCCCCGAAAATTGTATATCACTGATATGACTCTTTTTTTTAAAAAAAAGACTAAAATATCTAGAATTTATCCTGCAGCTGTCAACCCACCTCTCCAATCCTTCTCCAAATTTAGCAAGAGGGAGATAAGCTGCTTTTTATATGTTCTGTTGCTTTTCCATGGTCGATGCTTGTAGAATCATAAGACTAATGAGGCAAATCATTCAACACAAGCAAATGTTTTTTATGGTGTCCGTAAAGGAGAAAATAATGCAGGTAGTCTTCATTTTACAACCATTTGTTTAACAAGCAGAGTTACAATGGCACTGAAAAAAGGCACTGATAAGAGTGACTTGTGACCGTTCCTCACACTTACGACCATGGCAGCATCCCTGGGTCATACGATTGCCATTTGTAACCTTCCCAAGCATCTTCTGGCAAGGAAAATCAGTGGGGGAAGCTGGATTGGCTTAATGACTGCATGATTCATTTAACAAATGCAGTGGCTCACTTAACAACTATGATGAAAAAAGTCGTAAAATTGGGCATGGCTCACTTAACAAACGCCTTGTTTAGAAATGGACATTCTGTTTCCAATTGCGGTCGTAAGTCGAGGACTACCTGTAGATTCAGGTCTTAGTGATTACGTAGACATTTCCATTTGGTTTTCTCCGCGGCAATACGCAAGCTGTTTCCTCTTGAGTTTTCTAGGGTATTTTTCCCCTTTCCTATCCAGCCTTCAATCATGGAAATGCCTCCTTATCCACGTGGTAAGGGCTCCAATCAGCTTTTCTGACGTCAGCCAAGGTTTATGGGTAGTTCATCCCAGGATGTCTTTTTTCCTTCCATACCTTTCTAGGGGTGGGCTTCAAAAATTTTAGCAAGGGGTTCTCTGCCTGATTGCTGGGTGGGCGTGGCCATGGGGGTGTGGCCTAGTCGGCTCCCAGCACCACAGTGGAGAGGAGAGACGTTTTTGCCCTCCCCAGGCTCCAGAGGCTTTTCTTGAGCCTCCGGGAGGGTGCAAATGGCCTCCTCAGGCTCCAGAGGCCCTCTAGAGGCTGGAAAGGGGCCCATTTCTGGCCTTCCCAAACTTCCGGTAGGCCCGTTTTTCACCCACCCTGAGCCTCCATACGCACCCTGCACTTACCTGCATCCAAAACAGGCCATGTAAGGACTCCTGGGAGGGGAGGGGAGGGGAGGGGAGGGGAGGGGTGAAGTGGGCCGGGCCAGCCAGGAGTGGGATTTGGGGGATCTCCGAACTGCATAGAATCTTACTTAGAGGATCTCGCGAACCCCCAGCAGCCCAGCCCTGTACTTTTCCCTTCCCTTGATTCAGTCCCAAGAACACAATGATATTTATGAAAAGGCAGACGGCTGTTTTATTCGATTCCTTTTTTACAGTTTAAAAAAAAAACGTAGATAAAATACTTGAATTTTAAAACGATCCCAAGAGGTCTGAACCATAATACGGTAATCCCAGTATTATTATTATTATTTTAAAAAATTGAAAATATCCTAAGTACTTGCAACGAAACTTTGCATAAGAGGTTTCGTGAGCTCAGCAATTAATATGTAAACAAATGGCTCCGAGAGAGCAATGATGCAGATATAATACGCTAGAAAATTGGTAGCTAATTTGCATATAGGTAGTCCTCCACTTACAACCATCCGCATAACCGCCCTTTGTTGTAACCAGGGCATTGAAAAAAGTGACTTGCAACTTCACACTTAGGACCATTGCAGCATCTTCATAGTTACAAGATCCAAATTCAGATGTTTGGCAACTGGCATGGGTTTTGCAACCTTCACAGCTGACATCTGACTAGCAACGTCAACGGGGAAGTCAGATCTGCTTAATGACCACATGATTTGCTGAACAACTCCAGCGATCCACTTAACGACAGTGGTGCAAAATGTCATAAAATCAGGTGTGATTCACTTAATGGCCACCTTGCTCAGCAACAGAAATTCTTGTCCTGATTGAGGTTGTATGTTGAGGACTACCTGTACCTGTTTCCCCTGAGATTCATCGTTACGCAGGTCTAACAGAAACACCTGCATTGAGCAGAGACACATACACACACACAGACAGAGACCCACAGAGTTTCCTTGTTGGTCAAGCTGCCATTTCTTGGAATTCCTGAATTCTGGTGCTAAAAGGTACAGCTCAAGAGGTGGGTTTCAGCAGGTTCCGACCAGTTCTGGAGAACCGGTAGCGGAAATTTTGAGTAGTTCGGAGAACCGGTAGTAAAAATTCTGACTGGCCCCGCCCCCATCTATTCTCTGCCTCCCGAGTCCCAGCTGATCGGGAGGAAATGGAAATTTTGCTGTATCCTTCCCCTGGATTGGGGAGGAAATGGGGATTTTGCAGTATCCTTCCCCTGGATTGGGGAGGAAATGGGGAATTTGCAGTATCCTTCCCCTGGATTGGGGAGGAAATGGGGAATTTGCAGTATCCTTCCCCCAGGAGTGGGGAGGGAATGGAGATTTTGCAGTATCCTTCGCCTGTCATGCCCACCAAGCCTCACCCACAGAACCGGTAGTAAAAATTTTTGAAACCCACCACTGATGTACAGCTGTCTGAGATACTAGGGCAGATGGTTCAAGCTTGGAAATGTTCAGAAGAAGAAACGGTGGGGAGACAAGGAATGTCATTGTCGATGTCAACTCCCAAATACCTTTTATCACCCAAATACCTTTCATCAATGGGGTGTGCCTAGTCTTTCTACTTAAATCGAGGATAGGTAATTCCCGTTCAGCCTCCCACCAGGGGTGGGTTTTAAATTGATGGTCATGTGACAATTCTTTAGGATTTAGCAGAGGTACTGGTCTACCAGGCTTTTAACTGCTTGCAGAGCTGTACCGGTCTACCCATTTATTTTTGCAGGCATCGGTCTACTCATGTATTTTTGCAGGCATCGGTCTACTCATTTGTTTTTCCAGGCATTGGTCTACTCATTTGTTTTTGGAGGCATCGGTCTACCACTGGTCTACCACCAAACTGCCTTTTACCACTGATCAGCTGTAGGGTGGCCCTTTGAAGCCCCACGGCAAGAGTTTAAACAGTTTTTCCTTATAGCCTATCAGCTGGGACTCAGGAGGCAGCAATAGATTGGGGGTGGGGCCAAATAAAAGGTAAGAATAACACGGGGGGGCGGGGGGCAGAACCGGTTCGCTGATGTCATATCATCACCTCTACCGGCTTGGCGGAACCGGGTGGAACCGGGAGGAATCCACCACTGCCCCCCACCCCCCAAACGTATTTCTGATCCCTTCCAGGGCAGCCCAAAACCACACCACTATTTTTCGGCAACAAATATTATACAAAGGGTTGGGTAGGATCATTTCCTTTAAGGACACCCATTAACTCTCCCTTACAGTCTAATTCTGTATTTCTCAACCTCAACAACTTTCAGAGGTGTGGATTCAACTCCAGAATTCCTCAGCCAGCTTAGAATTCTGGGAGTTGAAGTAGTGGTGAAACCCAATTCTTTTTACTACTGGTTCTGTGGCCGTGGCTTGGTGGGCGGGGTGGGGCTTGGTGGGCGTGGCTTGGTGGGCATGGCAGGGAAAGGATACTGCAAGATCTCCAATCCCTCCCACCTCCAGGGGAAGGATACTGCAAAATCCCCATTTCTTTCCCACTCCTGGGGGAAGCATATTGCAAAACCCCCATTCCCTCCCCACTCCTGGGGGAAGGATATTGCAAAACCCCCATTCCCTCCCCACTCCTGGGGGAAGGATATTGCAAAACCCCCATTCCCTCCCCACTCTTGGGGGAAGGATATTGCAAAATCTCCATTCCCACCCCACTCTGGGGCCAGCCAGAAGTGATATTTGCCAGTTCTCCGAACTACTCAAAATTTCCGCTACCGGTTCTCCAGAACCTGTCAGAACCTGCTGGATTTCACCCCTGAGTTGAAGTCATCCACACCTCTTAAAGTTGATAAGGTTGAGAAACTCAGGCCTAATTATTTCCACCCCACCCCACCCCACCCTATGAAAGCAAGAAAAAAAGCAACACCTTCCAGATCTCCTGTGAAATTTCCACAATGAACTGTGTGCCGTGCTGATTTTTTTTTTAAAATCTACCTAGAAGAAGTTTAATTCATGGCAAGGACTTGCAATCGTCTACCAATTTTGTGCAAGCCAAAAGGGGACCTTTCTGAAGGGGGTCTCCTCCTCTCCTTCTCCCATGTGACAGATCACAGCATTCCCCCTTGCTCCTCTCTGAAATCCACTGGACGGATCATCATGGTGCTCGTTTTGAGGCTATGTCCGGGGCCTTTCCAGTAGTGCCACTTCATGCCATTGTATCTGATGGTGGCAGGATTGGGAGGGTAATAGATGCCATTCAGGTTAGAAGGTCCACAGGCATCAAACCACCAACCTGAAGGAGGCAGAGAAGGGAAAAAAGGGAGAAAAGAAAAATATTTAGAATGAACAGTATTTGGCCCAAACATCAAAAGAGATCGTTCTCTCAACTTTCTAAGAAACGTTTGCAGAATTGTTGGGATTCAGCAAATTTTGAATCACATCATTGCTTTCTCTCACTGAACCTCTCTCTGTAGGTTTAGGAAATGTAGGTTGATGGGCAAATGTTTTGGGGGTGCACCAGACTTCCCCAACCCAGCACAGTTCTTTGGCATGTGAGACCACAACTGCCCCGATACCCAGCCATCACTGACGGTGGGAAGAGTGGCCTATCTAGCATGGGAAAGTCCGTGTTGGTTTTCACCCAAATTAGCTGATGGAACAACAATGAGAAAAGATGGAATTCAAGCTTCAGAGAACTTCTCAATTGCTCCCTGAGTTCAGTTGGGTGCATCCCAGGGGTGAAATCCAGCAGGTTCTAACAGGTTCTGGAGAACCGGTAGCAGAAATTTTGAGTAGTTCAGAGAACCGGCAAATACCACCTCTGGCTGGCCCCAGAGTGGGGTGGGAATGGAGATTTTGCAGTATCCTTCTCCTGCCACGCCCACCAAGTTACACCCACAGAACCGGTAGGGAAAAATTTTGAATTTCACCCCTGGTGCACCCCACAGGCATACGGTATTTGAGACAGGAGAAGTAGGTTCTGCTTAACATGGGGGAAGGTCCTATCTCTTCTTCTCACACTTCCTTCGACCATCATCCTGTTGTTTTTTTCCGCAGTTGCTATAGGAGCCCATTTGTTCTAGCCAGTTCTTCTAACAAGCCATAATAAGGAAGTTCCCTCTTTAGACCAGCTATTCTGCAGCAAATTATAAAGGAAAGGAGGAAAGATTTGCAGCAACGCATTGCCCCTCATGATTTGCTGGATGATGGCTGCTTTGTTCCTCCAAGTGGTAGACAGGACCCAAACAGGGTGTTTACATTCTGCTAAGCCATGATATGGTGTATTTGAGTTTGGCTTCCAGAAGAGGGAGGCGGTGGCTCAGTGGCTAAGACACTGCAGTCATGCGCATGCATGCCCACACCCATAATTCCATGCGCCCTGCCCCTGCGCATGTGTGTGCGACCCCCCCGCTCCCCCCACTCCTGGCACACGATGGCTGGTAGGCACGTTTTTCTCTCTCATCTGGCTCCAGAGCTTTTCTAGGAGTTTGGGGAGGGCAGAAATGCCTTTTGCCAACTTCCAGTGGGGCCGGAAGGCTCGTTTTTTGCTGTTCCAAGCCTCCAGAGTCTCTCTAGGAATCTGGGGAGGGCGAAAACAGTCTTCCCCATAACCCAGAGGCCAGAAACGGCCCATTTGCCAACTTCTGGTGGGAGCTTGTGGGGGAGGGGGAGGCCGTTTTCTCCCTCCCCAAACTCCTAGAAAGGCTCTGGAGCCAGGTAAGAGAGAAAAACGGCCCTTCCCCACCATCCCCCCGAGGCAAGAAACAACCTGTTTCCCTACTTCTGGTGAGCCCAGAAGGCCCAAAAATCAGCTGGAGCTGAGCTCGTGTGCCCACTGATATGGCCATAGGTTTGCCATCACGGTCGTAGGATCTGAAAATGGGCTCCTGGCTCCTTCAATGTGAGCTTCTGGCCATTCCCCCTTAATTCCCCCTGAAAGCCATTAAAAACCCTCATATTAAGAACGGAACCAACTACATATTTTAAGCATTGTTTTAACATGTAGCACATACTGTAGTTCTTAGGGAGATGCTACAGTTTTCAGGGCTCATCCCGCTTAAACTTCAGAAAGTTCTTTGAATTCAGGGTGAATTCGGGAGGGAGGGAATGTATTAGATGCCAAGATGCTGCCTGCAACTAGACAAATTACTGCTTTGCAGAGTGGCAGACACCATTTTTTTTTTACAAATGGCCCTGCTTGGCTAAGGTTTAAGGTTTAAGGTTTATTTGGATTTATATACCACCCTACTCCCAAAGGACTCAGGGTGGTGAACAGCCAGAGATAAAATACATACAATATAAAATTTAAAAAACAAGTTAAAACATATTAAACAAATTTGGCACATACTAATTAAAACACCCCTTTTTTGAAACAAATTAAAATTAAAATTAAACAGTTAAAAAGAGTTAGGCCAGCCCAGCTTGTTGGAATAAAAAAGTCTTGAGGGCACGGCGGAAAGTGCGTAAATCTGGGATCCTCCGTACCTCTGGGGGGAGCTCGTTCCAAAGGGCAGGTGCCCCCACAGAGAAGGCTCTCCCCCTAGGGGCCGCCAGTCGACACTATTTGACCGACAGCACCCTGAGGAGCCCCTCTCTATGGGAGCGTACTGGCCAGTGAGAGGCTACCGGTGACAGAAGGCAATCTCATAGATACCCAGGTCCTAAGCCATGGAGCGCTCTAAAGATGGTAACCAATACCTTGAAGCGCACCCAGAAGACCACCGGAAGCCAGTGCAGCTCGTGCAGGAGAGGTGTTACATGGGACCGCCATGTCGCTCCCATAACCACCCGCGTGGCCGCATTCTGGACCAGTTGGAGCCTCCAGGTGCTCCTCCAGGGGAGCCCCCTATAGAGAGCATTACTGAAGTCCAGGCGGGAAGTGACGAGGGCTTGAGTGACCGTGCATAACGAGTCCCGATCCAGAAAGGGACGCAACTGGCAAATAGAAAGTCCTCCTGGCCACAGCTGTCAGATGTTCTTCTAAAGACAGCTGTATATCCAGGAGGACACCCAAGTTGCAAGCCCTCTCCGTGGGGGCCAACAACTCACCCCCCAATAGTTAGTGATGGCACCAACTGGCTATATCGGGACGTCGGAAACCACAGGGCTACTTCTCAGAATGATAGATCTACAGAAGGAAGATGTCCCGCTCTCCCCTCATTTACCTCCACCTGCCATCTGGGCACACTTGCATGCGCATCGATCATTGTCAGCATCCTTGGTGCTGAAGTCGGTTCCCGAGAGGCTGAGGCTGCTGGTGAGTCCAGCCGTACCACTGTATCTCCTCGCATAAAGTCTGCCGAAGGTGGAGTAAAGAAGCTACCATCAACCGTAGTTCACCATTCGATTCTCCTCTCAGACCCAAAATACAAGATGCTTACAAGATGCTCGACTTACAATGTTTCGTTTAATAACCGCTCAATTTCAGCATTGAAAAAAGTGACTTATGACCTTTGCTCACACTTACGACCATTGAGCATCCCCATGCTTGTGTGATCAAAATTTGGAAGCTTGGCAACTGTCTCATATTTATGACGGTTGCAGTGTCTCAGGGTCATGTGATCCCCTTTTGCGACCTGACAAGCAAAGTCAATGGGGAAGCCAGATTTACTTAACAACCGGGTTACTAACTTAAAAACTGCAGTGATTCATTTAACAACTGTGGCAAGAAAGGTCATAAAATGGGGAAAAACTCACTTAACAACTATCTTGTTTGGACTCGGTTTTGGTCAAGAATAGAGTAGAGTAGGATAGGGTAGGGTAGGGTAGGGTAGAGTAGAGTAGATAGAGTAGAGTAGAGTAGAGTAGAACAGATTAGAATAGAACAGATTAGAATAGAATAGAGTAGAGTAGAGGTAGAGTAGAGTAGAGTAGAGTAGAGTAGAGTAGAGTAGAGTAGAATAGAATAGAATAGAATAGAATAGAATAGAATAGAATAGAATAGAATAGAATAGAATAGAATAGAATAGGAGTTGGACGGGATCTTGGAAGTCTTCTAATCCAACCGCTGCTTAGGCAGGAAACCCTACACCACTTCAGACAAATAGTTATCCAACGTCTTCTTAAAAACTCCCAGTGTTGGAGCATTCACAACTTCTGGAGGCAAGTTGTTCCACTGATTAATTGTTCTAACTGTCAGAAAATGTCTCCTTAGTTCTAAGCTGCTTCTCTTCTTGATCAGTTTCCACCTATTGCTTCTTGTCCTGACCTCAGGTGCTTTGGAGAATAGCTTGACTCCCCCTTCTTTGGGGCAGCCCCTGAGATATTGGAAGTCAAGAAGAGTCTGTATTTGCTGTTGCTGGTATAGGAACTGGGAGACATTCAGTGAATGGAACAAAGTGAAAGAGTTAAAGGAACTTCTGAACGGTTAATCCAGATGAATGGACAAATGAGATGGCCCTTAAAAAATAAAGTATGAGGTACCCATTGGGAGCAAGAAAGCTGCCCTCTTAGATGGGCTTTTTAAAAAGGAGGACCTTAGCCTGGTTTAACTTGTGTTTTAACTTCTGCCAGAGGTGTGGGAGTGATCCTCCTTCCTGATTAGCTGAAAGCCAAAGGAACGGAGATAGGCAGTTCTGCAGGAGGTCAAGTCTAGTTGGAGGGAGATTAGAATTTCATTTTATTTTAGAAAATTCCTAGGTGAGATCCTGGCTCAAGGGGCTGCTACTGAAATCAACCTAAATGTTTCTCAACCTTGGCAACTTTAGGATGTGTGAACGTCAATTCGCAGAATACATACCGGCTGGGGAATTCTGGGAATTGAAGTCCAGACATCACAAAGCTACGAAGGCTGAGAAACACTGCTCTAGAGAGATAGCTGTTCATTTCTTCTCCTTTTTTCCACTCTTCTCTTGTGCAGTTGGGCTCCACCAGCCTTCCCCAACGCAATACACTTCCCCTGGCATGAGAGACTGCAATTGTCCCAAGTCCCAGGCAGCATTGAGGATACCAGGTTGGGAAATATTGGTCTATCTAGCATGGGAAATTCCATGTCGGTTTCCACCCAGATAAGTTGGTGGAACAACAGCGAGAAGGTCTCGAATTCAAGCTTCAAAGAATTTCTCAACTACTATCTGAGTTTGAGACACATACCGGGGTGAAATCCAGCAGGTTCTGACAGGTTTTGGCGAACCAGTAGTGGAAATTTTGAGTAGTTTGGAGAACTGGCAAATACCACCTCTGGCTGGCCCCAGAGTGGGGTGGGAATGGGGATTTTGCAATATCCTTCCCCTGGAGTGGGGAGGGAATGGGGATTATGCAATATCCTTCCCCCAGGAGTGGAGAGGAAATGGGGATTTTGCAATATCCTTCCCCCAGGAGTGGAGAGGGAATGGGGATTTTGCAATATCCTTCTCCCAGGAGTGGAGAGGGAATGGGGATTTTGCAGTATCCTTTGCCTGCCACGCCCACCAAGCCACACTTGGTGGTGGGAAAAAAAATTGGATTTCACCACTCCACATACCCCTGTAGAAATCAAGAGGGGGGGAGGAGGGGGGAGGGAGAGAGAGAGAGAGGGAGAGAGAGAGAGAGAGATTGGAATTATGCAAGAGTTGGAAACAGTGCTCACAATCAAGAACCCCGATGGGGCAGACATAAAATCCTACAGAGATGTTGAAAATTACATTTTGGCCCAAATTTTACAGGATCACAAAATGACAATCAACCCCCAGAATTCTCAGCAGTGGCCTTTGGAAATTTTAGGAGTGGAAGGCATCCATCTGTTGGGGCAGGATTCCAGATGTTTGTCAAACGAACAGCTAAGCAAAGAGACCACAGGTGTTCCATGAAAAGCCTCACCGATAGTTCTGCTCCTCGGAGCCGACTTGGAAATGCTCGAAGGCAGAATAAGCCTCGTTGTTTTCCCAATCTTGGAGCACGATCCGGAGAGAGTAGCGGTTCTGGGCGGTGAGCAAATGGATGAAGTGGTTGCCCAACCAGTACTCTCCAGGTGGGGACCCAAAGCCCTGTTAGGAAGCATGAGAAGACATTGAAAAAAAGGGTCTGGTACAAAACATTTGTTTGCTTGTTTATTTGTTAAATTTATCATCATAATAATAACCTTTATTGTCACTGCACAACATACGTACAATGAGATCGTGGAGCTCCCTCAGTGCACCCACACACGCCCAAAATCAGGGGTGAAATCCAGCAGGTTCTGACAGGTTCTGGAGAACCGGTAGCGGAAATTTTGAGCAGTTCGAAGAACCGGTAGCGGAACTTTTGAGTAGTTTGGAGCAAATACCACCTCTGGCCCCAGAGTGGGGAGGGAATGGGGATTTTGCAGTATCTTTCCCCTGGAGTGGGTGGGAATGGAGATTTTGTAGTATCCTTTCCCTGCCACGCCCACCCAGCCACACCACGCCCACAGAACCGGTAGTGAAAAAATTTGGATTTCACCACTGCCCCCAATACAGTACAACTCACAGTGGAAACAGAAAATCCCTAAATCCCAATAAATCATATTAATAAACACCCAGCCCTATTACACCAGTGTGAACTTGTTTCATGTTGCACTGGCCCTGCAAGTCCATCGTACTACGTAGTTATGATGTTATTTCACATTCAGAAATCTGACAGCCCACGGATAAAAACTACTTATTTGCCACCGACCTCAGCGTAGGGCGACTCTAGGCGGCTTAAAATAATAAAAAGGAAGAGAAATGAAAGGAATACAGGTAGTCCTCGACTTACAACAATTCATTTAGTGACGGTTCAAAGTTACGACACTAAAAAAAAGTGACTTAGGACCGTTTTTCACACTTACGACTGTTGTAACATCCCCCCCGATCAAAATTCGGAAGCTTGGCAACTGACTCATATTGATGACCCTGGGGCAGAGGTAGGTTTCAGCAGGTTCTGACCAGTTCTGGAGAACCGGTAGCGGAAATTTTGAGTAGTTCAAAGAACCAGTAGTAAACATTTTGACTGGCCCTGCCCCCATCTATTTTCTGCCTCCCGAGTCCTAGCTGATTGGGAGGAAATGGGGATTTTGCAGTAACCTTCCCCTGGAGTGGGGAGGGAATGGAGATTTTACAGTATCCTTCCCCTGCCACGCCCACCAAGCCATGCCACGCCCACCAAGCCACACCCACAGAACCGGTAGTAAAAAATTTTGAAACCCACCACTGCTTGGGGGGGTCATGTGATCAGCAAAGTTAGTCGGGGAGGCAGATTCACTTAACAACCGTGTTACTAATTTAGCAACGGCAGTGATTCACTTAACACCTGTGGCAAGAAGTGTTGTAAAATGGGGCAAAGCTCCCTTAACCAATGTTTCGCTTAGCCACAAAAACGTTGAGCTTGATTATGGCCGTAAGTCGAGGACTACCTGGAGAAGTAAAATAATCAAAAAATAAAATAATCAACAACAAAAGCGCAGAATGAGAATAATGCATGAGTATGATAAGCAGAGAGGTGGATGGGTTGAGAGCAGAGAGCAGGGAGGTGGAGTCTGTCATCAGTCTAGCAGCCACCTCGATTATATTTAGCACAGACTTCACTGGGATAAGGAGCTGGTTGGTTTCCAGATGTTGCTGGATGGGTTTGCCAGACAACATGGTTGAAGGTAAGAGGCGCTGGAAGTTGGTGTCTGCAAGATCTCAGTGCCACAAGCTCTCCACTCCATGTACGAGCTAACGAAAGCCTGGTGGCTTAAGTGCCACCCTAGAACCAGCCTGGCTCAGAGTCACAAAAGGTTTGACCAAGAAAACACCTGGCAACTTTGCAAGAGCTGAACTTCAGTAGCAGCTGAATTTGCAGGAGCTGAATTTCAGCTGAACTGAAATCCAGCGCTTGCTGTGACTGAGCTCTATTCCTACTTCTATTGCAGTAGAAATTCAGGTGATGGGTTTTTCTGCTTGCGCCTAGAAAATAGGAAGAATGCTTCTTGCTCAATCTTCTCCAGGTCATCTCATTTTCTTTTTGTAAAAGTTTTTTAAAATTATATTTTACACAAACAAACAAAACAAACAATGCCTTTTTTCTGAACAGATAACAATTTTTAGTTATTTCCAATTTATATATATATATATATATAAATTTGATTTATATGCCGCCCTTCTCCGGAGACTCAGGGCAGCTTACAGTGCGTTAAGCAATAGCCTTCATACTTTTGTATATTTATACAAAGTCAGCTTATTGCCCCCAAAATCTGGGTCCTCATTTTACCCACCTTAGAAAGGATGGAAGGCTGAGTCAACCTTTTTGCCATAATAATCTTTCTATTTTTTCTTTTCTTTTCCTTGTTTCTTCTAATAACCAATATTACCATTCGCCCTAATCTCTAATCTTAATCAAATTTAAATTTTAACCTTACTTTCTCCAAGTTAAAACCCTTAAGTTTGAAATCAGTCATTTTTCTAATAGTTAAAATCAAATATTTCCCCATTACATTCCTTTTCACAACATAGTATAATTTCCAGTATTTCCCTAAATTCCCTTATTCCAATCACAAATATTTTTGTTTGTCAACTTATCCAAATATTACAATCCAGTATCTTACTAGAAGTCACTTAGATATATAACATTACAATCATTCATTTCTTTTCCAAGCAATCAACCAAATTACTTTCCATAATACATTATAATTTCCAGTACTTTAGCTGAATTCCTGGTTAAAAATATTCCAAATCTTACTTCGATTCATTTATTTCTATTTCTATTTCTATTATTTATTTCTATTTCTATTTCTATTTTTATTCTATTCTATTATTTCTATTTCTCATTTCTCATTCTTTTTTTATATAAATCCAATTTTCGATTGCTTTTTCTAATATATATATTTTCTATACCTCTTCTACAATTCATAGTTAAAGTTAAAAATATACCATTATTACAATCTCATATACTGAACTTATTTGTCTTTGTAAATCTTATTCCCATTCATTTCATTTAACTGTTCACCGCCCTGAGTCCTTTGGGAGTAGGGCGGTATATAAATTTAATAAATAAATAAATAAATAAATTTATAATTCAAATTAATTATCCATTGCTTTGTACATAATTTAAACAGAATTAATTTTCAGCTTAATTTCAAATGTTCAAAGGTCATCACATTTTCAATGTGCAAAATAATCAGTCTGAATCCAATTCATCCTGAGTTCCTCCGTCACGTTAAGTCAGAGAGACCTATATCGATTCTTACCTGTTTATATTCCTTCCAGGTGCGTTGGAAATCCACAGAACCATCTTTGCGGTATTGGATAACAGTCCAGCCTCCTCCACTGGTCTCCATATCACACAGCGCCTGGAAGAATGGCAGAACATCAATGGAAGAGAAGTTTCCCCAAATTATGTCAAACAACTGGTTGAGCAACATGGAAAACTCCACTATCAGTTTTCTTCCAACACACCTGGAAGGAATATAAACAGGTAAGAATCGATATAAGGCACATGGAACGCTGTTCCCTTCCAACCAAAGTTGGTCCCTATTTTTCTACTTTTGTTTTTTACGTGCTTTCGAAGTGCTTAGGTTGGCAGAAGCTGGGACAAGTAACGGGAGCTCACCCCGTTACGCGGCACTAGGGATTCGAACCGCTGAACTGCCGACCTTTCGATCAACAAGCTCAGTGTCTTAGCCACTTACCTTCTCTGTGACAGCTCCTCAAATTTGAGCAACGTGGAAAACTCCACTATCAGTTTTCTTCCAGATTTAGTTTTAAAAATAATACTGAATGGGACATTTGAGTCTTTAAATTCAAACTACGATCTCCTTTTCCCTTTCAATTGGTTGTGTTATGTGCTAGCATCATTCTTGGGAGGATCAGAAACAGGTATAGTTCTTGGAGCCTTGGTGGAGCAGCGGACTAAAGTGCTGCTAAGTAGCACTTAGCTGCCAGCTGCCTGCAATTACTGCGAGTTCAAATCTCACCAGGCTCAAGGTTGACTCAGCCTTCCATCCTTCCGAGGTAGGTAAAATGAGGACCTGGATTGTGGGGGCAATAAGTTGACTTTGTATAAAAAAGAACACCGCTTGGGGAGGGGGCAAAAGCCCTACTAAACAGGTATATACAAAAGTATGAAGGCTATTGCTTAACGCATTGTAAGCCGCCCTGAGTCTCCAGAGAAGGGCGGCATATAAATCGAACCAATAAATAAATAAAGAATAAATAAGAAAGTGCTAGTCGTTCCCCACTCTAGGGGGCGGTGCTCATCTCCATTTCAAAGCCGAAGAGCCAGTGCTGTCCAAAGACGTCTCCGTGGTCATGTGGCCGGAATGACTCAACGCCAAAGGCACATGGAACACTGTTACCTCCCCACCAAAGATGGTCCCTATTTTTCTACTTGCATTTTTTACGTGCTTTCAAAGTGCTAGGTTGGCAGAAGCTGGGACAAGTAACATGAGCTTACCCCATTACACGGCACTAGGGATTCGAACCGCTAAACTGCTGACCTTTCGATCAACAAGCTCAGCATCTTAGCCACAGAGCCACTGTGTCCCTAATGTAATTCTTAGTAATGTTCTTAGTGGTAGTGCCCAAATTATGAAATTTCTTTCTTCTAGACATCAGATGAAACCTATTTCTTATTTGGAAGCTTTTAATAGTATTTGATTACCTATTATTCCTATAATTGATTATACCAATTATGTCATTGTTCATAGGCTTGTTTTGCCTATTATTGCTTTATATAATGAGTGGATCTATACATTATCTAAAACTTAAATATGATGTTTACATTTAATGGTTGTAAGTGAAGCGACAAAGTATGGACCAAATAAAATCATGGTTTGTGCTGGTTTCATTCTTCACATAAAGCCAAAATTAAACAGATCACATGATGGCTTAATGCAGTGTTTCTCAACCTTGGAAGCTTGAAGATGAGTGGACTTCAACTCCCAGAATCCCCCAGCCAGCGCTGCTGGCTGGGGGATTCTGGGAGTTGAAATCCACCCATCTTCAAGCTACCAAGGTTGAGAAACACTGGTTTAATGAGACATGTGGGCCCAGCCATTGTAACTAAGCCTTTTTATAGGTAGACCTCAACCTAGTTGGGATCAGAATTTCTGTTGCTAAGTGAGGCAATTGTTAAGTGAGTGGTGACCAATTTTACAATTTTTTTTGCCATGGCTTTTAAATGAATCACTACTTGTGCGAATCAGGCGATTGTTGGGTGAATCCGGCTTGCCAGAAGATCGCAAATGGTGATCGTATGACCTCAGCACATTGCAACTGATGTAAGTTCATGCCAGTTGCCAAGTGCCTGAACTTTCATCACATGGTCATTGGAATGCTGGGATGGTCGTAAGTGCAAGGACCAATCGTAAGTCACTTTTTTTCCAGTGCTGTTACAACTTTGAATTGGTTGCTAAATGAATTGTGATAAATCAAGGACTACCTGTACATATGTTCGGTCATAAGAACGCATTCAACCAATCGTGCTTAAGAATACTGTGGCTTGGTCTGATGTATGAACTGATGCAGTGGTGAAATCCAATTTTTTTTACTACCAGTTCTGTGGGCGTGGCTTGGTGGCGGTGGCTTGGTGGGTGTGGCAGGGAAAGGATACTGCAAAATCCCCATTCCCTCCCCACTCCAAGGGAAGGATACTGCAAAATTCCCATTCCCACCCCACTCTGGGACCAGTCAGAGGTGGTATTTGCCGGTTCTCCGAACTGCTCAAAATTTCCACTACCGGTTCTCTAGAATCTGTCAGAACCTGCTGGATTTCACCCCTGAACTAATGCATGAAGAAGGACAAAGCTCATTAGTACATACACTCACTTTTACAGTGGCTGTAGTGTTGGGGACCCGAAGGGTGTAGACTCCGCTGGTAGAAACCCCCGCTTTGTATGCAGCTGCACAATCCTTGAAGACCTTCTGCTCATCTGGCAGGGTGAACGAAACATCTGTGGGGCGAGATCAAAAGTCATTTTCAGTACAGTTGCCCAGTTAGGGTAGGAATGTGCATGTCAGGATTCCAAGGAACACCCCCAACGAAAGAAAACTCCGAGGCTTGAAATTCCTCAAAGTTCCATTTTATTAGTGATGTCATATTGGCACATCTGGAAAAACCTGACTCTGAAAGCTTCCAAGTTTTCCCCACCCAAAAGAAAGTGCAAGTCCCTGCCCAACACCCACATGTCCATCACATGGTGCAATCAAAGCACCCTCCCAACTGGAGATGCCTCCCAGTTCCAGCCTTCCAGGTTCAGGGCAAGATGTCCTTGAACCTCTGAGAAAAGAATGTTATTATGACTATATATTCCCATGCTCCATACAATCCCCCCTCCCAGTTTCCCACAGTAGTAAACGTGGCAGGTCTGAAGGCCTAATGCAAAAGACAGTGCATCAATTATATTATTGTAAGGCTGAATTCATCCTCTCTTTAATAAAATTGGGTTGGTGTTTGTTAGGGATACCCAGAGACCCTGCAGAGCAGCTCGAAGGTTTCCAAGGAGCAAAACAGTTTTTCAAATAGGCCTGGAGATGCTATGGAACCCTAAACTCTGTTTGTCTAGGGCTGCTGATTCCTGAAACTCCCATGTCACCTGCAACTTGTGAGGTCATTTAGAGATTTTAGGAAGTATGAATAGAAGAGAATATTGATAGCTGAGGATTGAACTGTGGAGTCCTTGGTGTTCTCTGAACTTGGCAGTTTTCTTGGGCGTGTTTCATTATCCAACCATCTGAAGACGTGGGTAATGAAACGTCTGCAAAAAAAACCCCCAAAACCCCAGCTCAGCTCAGAGAGCGTAAGGACTCCAAATTTTAAGAAATACTAACAAAGAGGGACGCGGTGGCTCAGTGGCTAAGACCCTGAGCTTGTCGATCGAAAGGTCGGCAGTTCAGCGGTTTGAATCCCTAGTGCCGCATAACGGGGTGAGCTCCCATGACTTGTCCCAGCTTCTGCCAACCTAGCAGTTCGAAAGCACGTAAAAAGTGCAAGTAGAAAAATAGGGGCCACCTTTGGTGGGAAGGGAACAGTGTTTCATGCGCCTTTGGCGTTTAGTCATGCTGGCTACATTACCACGGAGACGTCTTCGGACAGCGCTGGCTCTTCGGCTTTGAAACGGAGATGAGCACCACCCCCTAGAGTCGGGAACGACTAGCACATATGTGCGAGGGGAACCTTTATCTTTACCTTTACCAAAGAAAGGAAAGAGCTACATACTGCCTAGATTTTATAAAGACTGGGGATCTCTTAGCCACTTTGTCATGGATTTTTCTGCAAAAAGACACACTCTACATGATGCTGGTATTGTCCTGCTTCATCTCATCAAACTTTCAATTCCAATTGGGCTAACTGGCCAAGTCTTGAAACTTAGGGGAAGTTACTTACGATTGCACTGGGACACCAAGCCTATCAGATGCTTCACTGTCTCTGCCAAAGATGTTTGTTGTTTGTGGAGGGCTGTGTTGTTCAGCAAGGCAACACCCAGGCGTTGCTCCAGATGCCCAACAAGGTCCACCTGCTTGGAAAGAAGCTTCTGCATTTCCATCTTCTCGGTCCTCAGGCCCTGCAGCTCCTCCTCACGTTGGTTTTCAATAGCCAAGACTTTCTTCTCTAGAAAGCTGAAGAAAAGAGACGATTTATACTGATTCTCAAACTCAGTGTGTCAGGCCTGGAAGCCATCTTTTACATTAGGCCTTCAGACCTGCCACGTTTACTACTGTGGGAAACAGGGAGGGGGGATTGTATGGAGCATGGGTGATATATAGTCATAATAACATTCCTTTCTCAAGAAGTCAAGGACATCTTGCCCTGAACCTGGAAGGCTGGAATTGGGAGGCATCTCCAGTTGGGATTGTGCTTTGATTGGACCATGTGATGGACATGTGGGTGATGGGCAGGGACTTGAAGTTTTCTTTGGGTGGGGAAAACCTGGAAAATTTCAGATTTGGGTTTTCCCAGTTGTGCCAATATGACATCTCTAATAAAATGTAGCTTTATTTATTGGAGTTTTCTTTCGTTGGGTGTGTTACTTGGAACCCTGACACAGAGTTGATGCAATTCTTTATGTACCAACAGAAGAGAATATTTGTAGCCCAGGGTTGAGCTGTCAGGTCCTTGGTGTTCTCTGAGTTTGGTTGTTTTCTTGCAGACTTTTCATTATTTAAGTAGGTAACAGGATCCAGGTAGCCAGGAAGGCCCAACAGAGACTCCATTTCCTTAGGGTTGTTGAAGTGTGGTGGCACGACAGCTTCCCCAGGACCTAGATGAAGTGGACTATCTAGATCCATTCCAATCGGGCTTCAGGCCTGGGTACAGCACGGAAACGGCATTGGTCGCATTGGTTGATGATCTCTGGAGGGCTCAGGACAGGGGTTGCTCCTCTGACCTGGTCCTATTAGATCTCTCAGTGGTTTTTGATACCATTGACCATGGTATCATGCTGCGTCGGTTGGAGGGGTTAGGGATGGGGGGCACCATGTTACGGTGGTTCTCCTCCTTCCTTTCTGACCATACACAGTCTGTGTTGACAGGGGGACAGAGATCGACCCGAAGCGCCTAGTTTGTGGGGTGCCGCAGGGGTCGGTCCTCTCGCAACTCCTGTTCAACATTTATGTGAAGCCGCTAGGTGAGATCATCCGTGGCTTCGGGGTGGATTTCCATCAGTATGCTGATGACACTCAGCTGTACATTTCCATCCTGGGCCACCCCAATGATACCCTTGAAGTGATGACCTGGTGCCTGGAGGCCGTACAGATCTGGATGGGGAGAAACAAGCTCAGGCTCAACCCCTCCAAGACCAAGTGGCTATGGTTTCCGGCGTCCCGTCATAGTCAGTTGGTTCCATCACTGACTATAGGGAGTGAGATCTTGGCTCCCTCGCAACTTGGATGTCCTCCTGGACTCACGGCTGTCTTTAGAAGACCATTTGACGGCTGTGGCTGTGGCTTTTTATCAGGTTCGCCTGATCCACCAGTTGCATCCCTTTCTGGATCGGGACACCTTGCGCACGGTCACTCATGCCCTCATCACCTCCCGTCTGGACTACTGTAACGCTCTCTACATGGGGTTCTCCTTGAAGAGCACCTGGAGGCTCCAGCTGGTCCAGAATGCGGCCATGCAGATGATTATGGGGGCGACTCGGTGCTCCCATGTAACACCATTCCTACGCGAGCTGCACTGGCTCCCAGTGGTCTTCTGGGTGCGTTTCAAGGTGTTGGTCACCACCTTTAAAGCGCTCCATGGCATAGGACCTGGATATCGACGAGACCGCCTTCTGCCTCCGATAGCCTCCCACTGACCAGTATGTTCCCACAGAGAGGGGCTCCTCAGGGTGCCGTCGGTTAGACAGTGTCAACTGGCGACCCCCAGGGGGAGACCCTTCTCTGTGGGGGCACCCGCCTTTTGGAACGAGCTGCCCCTGGAGATTCGTTGGATTTCCGACCTCCGTACCTTTCGTCACGCCCTTAAAACGCTATTATTCCATCAAGCAGGGCTGGCCTAAATATTTTTTAATGGGTTATTGTATTTTAGACGATCGGCCAAAACTATTTAATAATTTTAAATTGTTTTTAACTTTTATATTGTTGGTTTTATCTTGGCTGTACACTGCCCTGAGTCCCTCGGGAGAAGGGCGGTATAAAAATTTAATAAAACTGAAACTGAAACTGAAAAACGGGGTGGAACATCAATTGACAACCTCCTTTTACCGGTCCACAATAGAAAGCGGTCCTCACTTATTGCATCATGGTATCGCATGCCGGTTTGATAGCCACGGATAGAAAAACATTACAGAGGGTGGTGAGCACAGCACAAAACATTGTTTGGCTGCCCCCTGATACCACTAGATGAGATCGCTAGGCCCCGCTGCCTTAGAAGAGTGAGGAAGATCCTCAGGGATGACTCCCACCCTGGTCACCACTTCTTTACCCTCCTACCATCGGGAAGGAGATATAGAAGCAGAGCCAGCCTCACAAACAGGCTGAAGAACAGTTTGTATCCGTGGGCTGTCAGACTCCTGAATGAGAAATAACATCATAACTACGTAGTATGATGGACTGCAGGGCCGGCGCAACGTGTAACATGTTCACATTGGTGCAATAGGACTGGGTGTTTTGTTAATATGATTTATTGGGTTAGGGATTTCCTGCCTCCACTGTGAGTTGTATTTTGTTTGGGGGGGGTGCACTGAGGGAGCTCAACCAGTGGTGAAATCTAAAATTTGTTACTACCGGTTCTCTGGGCGTGGCTTGGTGGTGGGGGTAATGTGACTGGCTGGGCGTGGCCAATTTTTTTTTAACTTTTAAAACCATTTTTCTACAACCTCTTCGGCAAATAGGTTGTAAAAAAATGCTTTCAAAAGGCTTTGACGATCCCAGCTGAGTTGCCTGATCAGCAGAGGCTTGTTTTTTTTAAACTTTTAAAAGCATTTTTTTGGCCGAAGAGGTTGTAGAAAAAATGCTTTTAAAAGTAAAAAAAAAGCCTCTGATGATTGTGCGGCTCAGTTGGGCATGGGGGTGGCAGGGATTTTTGCTACCTGTTCTCCGAACTACCCACCTCCATCGCTACCGGATCGGGCGATCCGGTCCAAACTGGGAGCATTTCACCCCTGAGCTCAACCAATCTCAATACAATAAAGATTTGAATTGAATTGAACATCATTAGTGCAACGAGTGGAACAGCTTTCCTTCAGAAGTTGTGGGTGCTCCAACACTGAAAACTTTTAAGAAAGGACTGGACAACCATTTGTCTATAATGGTATAGGATCCCATGCTTGAGCAGGGGGCTGGACTACATGATCTCCATATTCCCTTCTAAATCTGTTATTCTGTTTGTTCACTCCAAGGATGGGTAGGTTAAATTGGATGGGTAGGTTGACTTCCCCACCTGATCGGGGCTTATTCTATTTTGATATTTAAAAAACTGTTAAATGTTTTGCAGACCACTGCTGTTTGGAGAAATTGCTTTTGAATGCTATACCTGTCATTTAGAAGAATTATCTAAAGAATTATCAGGCTTTCTGGGGAGCAAAGGAAATAATTCAGCACTAGAAAAATAGAGTTACTGTAGATTTATAATCTGTAGATTTATACTTTTATATTCACTTATTGTTATTCCCCTGTCATCTAAGGGGAAAGATTGCTGAATATTCTTTTTTGTGGTCAAAGCTCAACAATATATTTAAACTTTATATATGAAATTTTCCATGGAGAGCTTCGCTGGCTGAGGAACTCTGGGAGTTGAAGTCCACAAGTCTTAAAGTTGCCAAGGTTGGAGACCCCGATCTAGTCTTCATTTCAGGGCAACTGCTTCTAGAATTCCATTATGGAACAAATTCCATGTGAAGTTTTATGTCTTCACACAACAACACCCTTAACTGGGTAAAGAAAAAAACGTAGGAGAAACTGTTGCACAACATTTATAATTTGTGGTTCAAGGAAATTTTGAAAACTCAGAACACTGATTAATAATTAAGATAAGCAGAGCTTATCAAACCATAAAAAACAGGCACTGCCATGGCTGTTTTTTTGGTTTGTTGTTTTTTTTAATATGCAGACATTTCTAAATTCAACATGTTCCTTGAATTTGTCTGTCTTGCCCTGTACAGGTAGTCCTCGACTTACAACTACAATTGGGGGTTTCTGTTGATAAGCAAGACAGTTGTTCAATGAGTTTCACCCGATTTTATGATCTTTCTTTGCCAAAGGTGTTAATGTCGATCACGTAACTGTGGGGATGCTGCAGCGCTCATAAGCGGGAGGACTGTTGCCATTCAATTTTTTCAGTGCCGTTGTTGCAACGTTTAACGGTGGCTAAATGAAGGATTGTAAGCAGGGGTGGGATTCAAATAATTTAACAACGGGTTCTCTACCCTAATGACCGACTGGGTGGGCATGGCCAGGGGTGTGTGACAGGCAGCACTCAGCCTCTTGAGCACTCAGCGCCATCACCAGCCCGTGCCCCGTTTTGGGCCTAGTAAGCCTCTCTGCAGCCTTCTGGGAGCAAAAATGGGGAGTGTGGGGACTCCTGTAAGGGGTAGGGCGGGGAGGAGAGGGGCGGAGCCAGCCAGCAGTTTAACTACCGGTTCGCCTGAAACAGCCTGAATCCCACCACTGATTGTAAGTCAAAGACTACCTGTAGAGCAGTCGTGAAATTAAAAAATTTCCCCTACTGGTTCTGTGGGTGTGGCTTGTTGGGAGGGAAGTCATGTGACTGGGTGGGCGTGGCCAACTCGACATCACTCACATCGAGGGGCTTCTCATTGGCCCCTCCCCTCCCAGCCACTCCTTGTCGTGAATGGCAGGAAAATGGGGAAGGGAATATTCCTGCCTACCATCCTTCCCTCGGTCTGTGCTAAGATTGATCCCCATTTTCCTGCCTTTCACGAAAACGGCTCCATTCCAGCTGCTCCCCCCTCGTCTCCCTCCCTCCTAGGGACTACCTTAAAAGGGACAGGCTGCAGCAGCTCCGTTCTGAATGGAGGGAGAAAAGTTAGCATTCTCTCTGCTGCATTTAACATTGAATTCTCTGGAATATCGAGCAGCCGGAAGAGGTAAGCGGTGACTGGCCAGGCGTGGGTGGGGCCAACGAGTGGTGATTACTACCGGTTCAGTGAACTGATGCTAATAATCCCTAACGGTTCACCCGAACCAGTCTGAACCGGTAGGATTTCACCCTTGTTGTAGAGGCAACTTTACCGACTGGTTTTCCAACAAAATTTTCTCCAGCTATGTCTAGAGGTGCTGAATTCTCTCTCCACAAGAAACCAAAATGTTTGTCCTCCCTTCAAAATTATCCAGATCAGGAAGCTGACTCCAGAAGAAGAGTAGAACTCAGTTGTACTGAGAAAAGATGTATTAACAGGACTTGGCAAGACTGCTTGTGATTTTCCTCTTCTCCCTCCTTTACCCCGGTGAGTCAGGGAGAAGATCGTCTGAGTCTCTTCCTAACACTATAGCATCTTTTCTGGGGCTCCTGCTCTTTTTTGTTTTTGTAATGGCCTCTCAATATTTCCGTCCTCTCCAGGACTCTACGATGCCACAATCGCACTAAGATTACACAAATATACTCAGATTAAGTGGGTTTCACTTATTCCTGATTAATTAAACATCAAGCTAAACAGGACTAACCTGTTTCTTTCCTGGAGTCTGCTGATTTCGTGGGTCTGCAGAAGAAGAAGTTTCTCAAGCTTGTTGGTAGACAGGGAATTTTCCAAAACTTGAATTTCCAGGCGGGACGTTTGGTTGAGAACCTATTTGTTAGAAAACCTGGTTACACCGGAAAACAGAAATAGCAGAGAAAGTCTCCTATATCTTTTCTTGGCCTTTATGCATCATGCTCAAACTTCAGGTGGTTTGACTTCAGTTTAGTGTGTGATTGTAAATCACGACTGATGGCTTACAATACAATAGGAACTGAAGTAAATCTGATAAAAACTGAGAATAACCATCCGAGAGGCCTCACTGGTTGATGAGTGCTTCTTCCAAAGGTCCCTCAGATATTCATGATAGACCCCCAGCAATCAAGCTGAATCACTTAATCCTAAATTGCATTAACAGAGGGATACAATCAAGATCAAGTGAGGTACTAATGCCACTTTATAAAGCAGTGGTGAAATACAAATTTTTTTACTGCCGGTTCTGTGGGCGTGGCTTGACGGATGTGGTGTGGCTTGGTGGGCATGGCAGGGGTCGGATACTGCAAAATCTCCACTCCCCTCCCCACTCCAGGGGAAGGATACTGCAAAATCTCCATCCCCACCCCACTCTGGGGCCAGCCAGATACCTGTATCTCTACGTCGGTGAGTTTCCGGGTCTGCTCAGCAGTTTGGTTAAGGAGGTTGGTCCCAATTTCCAACATGGCTGCCGTGTGGTCCTGTACAGAACTGAAATGGGTCTCTGACATCTCCATCCTCACATTATCCTGGATGTAACTCTCCAGCTGAAAAAACATAAGCAATGGGCATCAAATTTGAGGAGCTGTCACAGAGAATGTAAGGGACGCAGTGGCTCAGTGGCTAGGACGTTGAGCTTGTTGATCAAAAGGTTGGCAGTTCAGCGGTTCGAAACCCTAATGCCGCATAATGGGTTGAGCTCCCGTTACTTGTCCCAGCTTCTGCCAACCTAGCAGTTCGAAAGCACGTAAAAAATGCAAGTAGAAAAATAGGGACCACCTTTGGTGGGAAGGTAACAGCGTTCCGTGCGCCTTTGGTGTTTAATCATGCCGGCCACATGACCACGGAGACGTCTTCGGACAGCGCTGGCTCTTCGGCTTTGAAACGGAGATGAGCACCGCTCCCTAGAGTCAGAAACAACTAACACATATGTGCGAGGGGAACCGCTATATGCAGTGTTGCAGGCTAACTCTGCCCACTGCCAGTAGTTCAATCCTGACGGGTTCAAAGTTGACTCAGCCTTCAATCCTTCCAAGGACAGTAAAATGAGGACCCAGATTGTTGGAGGAAACAGGATGACTCTGTAAACCACTTAGAGAGGGCTGTAAAACACTAGGAAGCAGTATATAAATCTAAGAGCAGTGGTGAAATTCAATTTTTTTTACTACTGGTTCTGTGGGCGTGGCTTGGTGGGCATGGTGTAGCTTTGTGGGCGTTGCAGGGGAAGGATACCACAAAATCCCCATTCCCACCCCACTCCAGGGGAAGGATACTGCAAAATCTCCATTCCCACCCCACTCGGGGCCAGCCAGAGGTGGTATTTGCCAGTTCTCCAAACTACTCAAAATTTCCACTACCGGTTCTCCAGAACCTGTCAGAACCTACTGGATTTCACCCCGTCTAAGAGCTATTGCTATGGTCAATTTAGTTTTGTATATTTTGAATACTTGAATATCAATTCTCTAATTTTTTTTAAAATTTGATTTATATGCCACCCTTCTCCGGAAACTCAGAGCAGCTTACAATGCGTTAAGCAATAGCCTTCATACTTTTGTATATTTATACAAAGTCAGTTTATTGCCCCCACAATCCGGGTCCTCATTTTACCTACCTTAGAAAGGATGGAAGGCTGAGTCAACCTTGAGCCTGGTGAGATTTGAACTTGCAGTAATTGCAGGCAGCTGATGTTAATAACAGTGCTTTAGTCTCCTGCGCCACCAGGCTCTAATGCTGGTTAATGGCCACCATAAAGTAATTTAGCCATTTACTGAAACTTCTGCCTTTCCCTTCTTCTTCGGCTCCCGAGCGTGATTTATTTCTCCTTGCAATTTCATACCTGGAAATCCAAGCCTTTGAAATCTGTCAGCAAGCTGAAGAAACAGCTGCTTCTACAAACTCCTGAAATCAGCACATTTCAGGGGAGAAAACAGATTTTGTCCTGTCTGGCTTCATGCTTGAATTGTAAGGAATAAATTACTCCCATTAATCCAAGCATATTTGTGTAACCCCATTTGCAGTGGTAACATGTGGGTGTCTTTTGTAGAGATAAACCAGACCTGTGGAAATCTTTCCTAGAACACCCCCCAGTCGGCAGAGTGGCTTATATGGATCGAAACAAAGCAAGGAAAATCAGCAAAGAGACTTTGAAGGGAACACTGTAGGCCATGCTGGCTGAGGAATTCTGGGAGTTGAAATTCACACGTCTTAAAGTTGCCCAGGTTGGAGACACCTGGTGTAGGCCGTACCCCAAACTAGGAATTTTTCTACCTGGGATAAAGAGATCATAGTTTGCTCTGCTGTTTCAACTAATTTGATTCTCAATGTTTATGGAGATTCTCAATCATCCAAGTCGTCCCAAAGATGCTTTTTTTCCCCCCAGAAGGCAACTGGACTATCTTTATTTTTTTCTTTGAAAACATTTCACTTCTCATCCCAGAAGCTTCTTCAGTTTAGTTCTTCAGAACTGTAGAAGCATCTTGGATGAGAAGAAGTGAATTTTTTTGCAAAGAAAAAAAAAACCCCCCAAGAAACTCCAGTTGCCTTTTAGGGGGGAAAAAAAAGAATCTTTGGGATAGTTTGATTCTTTTTTTTTTTTTGACAAAAAATTTATTTTTAAACAAATATATAAAAAGCAAATAAAAAACCATCTTCAATGTAAATACAAACGGTGTGTCGGTTGGTTACAAGTCTTTTGTGCATCTTCACTCTATTCATACAGTATATATCCATGTATTATTATCCTCATTAATCATATGTTTAACTGTGGCTGTTTCTTCCCTCATTTCATACAAAATAATCTAAGATTTAAGTTAATTTGTATTATGCCCTTCATTCTCCTAAATCATTCCAATAACAGTACATCTTTATATTGTGTTTTATATAATTCTACATTTCTTGCATTGGAAAAATCTCTTGCGACTTCCGCTGTTGCCGTCAGCTGTTGCGGACGGTCCTTTGAAGACCGCCAGCCCGATCGCCCGTAAAAGAGCCGTTTCGGCAACTGAAACGGCTCGAAAAACTCCGAGACGTAAAGGGCTTGTGAGGAGAGCCGGCGGCTGCAGGTAGAGTCCCCTGTGAGACCCCCAGAAAGCTTTTCTTGCTTCTGGGGAGTTAACAGGGCGGGACTCCCTATCCACCCCGCTGAAGCTCCGGACGACTGGGAAACTCTGCTTCAAAGCAGAACAAGACAGCGCGGCAGCATTACCAATAACAACGAAAAATAAGGAAGATTTCAAACTTCTCACTAAACAGCAAGTATTGGAAGCTTTTTGGACTATTTTAAAGAGTTTTTAAAGTGAAAGTAATTTGGCTCTGAGAAAAGGGGAGGAAAAAAAATGGCGCTTGCTTTCAGTGGAGAGAGCTGAAAGCGAAAGTAATTTGATTACTGTATCCGGCTACATTTTAAAGTAACAAATCCGGCTGGAAGAGGCAGAAGTATCCAAAAAACAAAATAACATAAAATAAAAATATCAATTGACTTTTATAGACCTGATTGAATCTGGAGAACTTTTTGGGAAAAGTTGCTAGAGTTTGTGGAAAAGGAAGATCTTTAAGAGGTAAAATGGCAACAAAGCAACCGGGGCGGGGTTCCCCCACACATAAACAGAAACAGCCTCAAACAGCGCAGTTGCAATCTCAGACAAAGGAAGAAAGCCAATATGATATTATTATTAAAGAAATTCAAAGATCAGAGAAGGAGGTTAAAGGAATGCTTCAAGAGAAATATGATTCAGTTAAACAAGATATTCAAACAGTGGTTAAAGGCCTTTCTGAGGTAGTGTTGCAGATTGATAAAAAAGTGGAGAATCTTGCCTCAGAGATGGAGACCAAATTCAGAGCTTCTGACTCAAAAATTATAGAAATTGAAGAAGTTACACAAAAAATGCAAAATGAGATTACTATGATGCAATTTCGATCAATGGAATATGCTATCAGATTGAGAGGTGTAAAAGAGAACACCAGGGAAGATCTTAGGAAAATTTGTGCAGAGGCTTTGGCAGTTATGTTGAAAGTGGAACCAGATCTGGTTTTGTGCAAAATGGACAAGGTCTACAGAGTTAATTCTCGTGTGGCGGTACAAAGACAACTGCCTAGAGATGTGGTTATATATTTTACAGATAGAAGAATGAGAAATGAAATCTTGCAAAATTCCTTTGTTACAACAGTTCAAGTTGATGGAAGTGAGATTGGAGTTTTTAAAGAACTACCACCTAAAATGTTAAGAGATAGAAAGGATTTTGGATTTTTGGTGACAGAATTGAAAAGACAGAACATACAATTTAGGTGGGATGCCCCAATAGGTGTAATACTCAGGCTGCGAGGAGTGAGATACCGCCTTAACACTATTGAAAAAGCAGAAGAATTTTATTACAACGTTTTGTAAGCGGGCTCTCCTCCTCCACGCACATCTTCACCAATAGATAAAGAAGCTCAATTACAAGCTGAGATTGATCAAGAAACAGAAGCACAAATAAGGCAGTCGCAAAGGGAGGCAAGAGAATTAATGGGAGCAGTAGGTGGTGTTGTGGTTGACCCTTTTGCACCATTTGAAGCTTCTCCTTTGGAAGAAATGTCTAAAATTATCACAGAGGAGGCGATGGCTTTGGAAGTAACAACATCTAAAGTGGAAGAGCAACGCATAACCAGAGCAATGTCTAAACAAATGAAGCAACAGCAGCAAGAATATATAAAGCCACAGCATGAGAAAAGACCTAAAGATAAGCAGCAAGCTGAAGTCATGGGAGGAGCTAAACCGAAGATTGTTACCGTAGGAGAGAATCTTCAACAATTGCTCTCAAAACTTCAGACAGGGTCAAATGGCACTTAAATTTTTGTCCTGGAATGTTAACGGATTGAATTCTCCGCAAAAAAGAAGGAAGATATTTCACTATTTGAGACAATTTCATAATGATGTTATCTGTTTACAGGAGACTCATGTAAAATTGCAAGATCAGAAATACTTGATAAATTCAAAATTGGGAACGCAATTTGCTGCTTCAAATCTGGAAAAGAAGAATGGAGTGGTGATATATATAAATAAGAAACTTGTAGCTAAAATTATAGAAGCAGATAAAGATGGAAGATATATTGCAGTTGAAGTTATTACAGATGCTGGACCAATCTTGCTGGTCAGAATATATGCCCCAAATCAACAGCAGGAAAATTTTTACAAGTTACTTCATTTAAAAATTCTGGATTGGGACTATTCAAACATTATAATAATGGGCGACTGGAATGGAGTAATCCAACCTAGATTGGATAAAAAAACCACGGCCAAAATAGGGAATAAATTACCACAAGCTTTTTTTGAACTGAAAGAGGATTTGGAATTGAAAGATATTTGGAGAATTCGAAATCCAAATGAACTGGACTTTACTTTTTACTCAGACAGGCACAAATCCTTTTCCAGAATAGACTTTTTTCTCTTAACTTCTAATCTACTCTCTAAAGTAAAGAAAATAAAGATATTTCCTAGGACTTTGACTGACCACAGTCCGGTCTGGATGGAAATCAAGATGGGTAAAAGAGAAAGAAGATCCTGGAGAGTAAATGAGAATCTATTTAGATATGAAAAAAATATAATTGAACTCAAAAAGCATTTAAAGGAGTTTTTTAAATTTAACCTGAACAAAGGTACCCCTATTGAAACAGTTTGGGATGCAGCTAAAGCATATATGCGGGGAGTACTAATTCAAATGAATTCTAAACACAGGCAGAGTCAGCAGAAGAAAAGACTACAATTGGAATCTGAGATAAAAAAGAAAGAACAACAATTGATACAAAAACCAACAGACGGAAAATTGCAAATGGCTATAAAACTTCTGAAGGATCAATTTCAAATACTTATAGCAGACCAAACGGCAACTAACTTACAATTTGCAAAGCATAATACCTTTTCCAATGCTAACAAACCGGGCAGGTGGTTGGCGTATACTTTGAGGAAACAAGCATCGACACGAATTATTGATAGTACTGAATATGCTGATAAAGAAGTTTATCAACAAGATCTAATTAAAAAAGCCTTTTTGGAATATTATACTAAGTTATATGCTAAAGATGACATACAGAATAATATCATAGATGAATATTTAGAAAACAAGAGAATCTCAAAAATTTCAATGATTCAAAAGAAAAGCTTGGAACAATTGATAACAGTGGAAGAGATTAGTTTTGCTATAAAACAATTAAAAACAGCTAAAGCTCCAGGGACGGATGGCTTAACTGCAATTTATTATAAAACTTTACAGGAAGAAATGATTCAGCATCTTAAAGATTTATTTTGTAATATACAACTAGGAGGTAAGATACCTTCCTCATGGAAAACAGCTTTTGTTTCATTGATTCCGAAAGAAGAATCAGGTCCTAAGAAACCAGAAAATTATAGACCAATATCTTTATTAAACACAGACTATAAAATCTTTGCAAAAGTACTAGCCAACAGATTGATGCCAGTTATTCAAAAGATAATTCACCATGATCAAGCAGGATTTATTGAAGGCAGATATATGAAGGAGAATGTTAGGCAAGTCATAGACTTAATGGACTATCTAGATAAGAATAAACAGATCTCTGCAGTGCTGGTTTTTTTGGATGCAGAAAAAGCCTTTGATCGAGTGAATTGGAACTTTATAATTAAGACTTTGGAAAAAATGGATTTGGGGGAGCGGTTTATACAAGCGATTGGTGCAATTTATCAAGAGCAATATGCACAACTTATTATTAATGGATGTTTAACATCGAATTTCAACATACAAAAAGGCACCAGACAAGGTTGTCCATTATCCCCGTTATTATTTATTTTAACTTTAGAAGTCTTACTCAACGCAATACGGGATTCGAATTCCTTGACTGGAATAGTTATAAGGCAAAAGGACTACAGAACTAAGGCATTTGCAGATGACCTGGTTGTTACCCTATCACAACCTATGAACTCAATAATCCAGATGAAAAATATCATAGAAGATTATGGCATGGTATCCGGTTTCAGGTTGAATCAGAAGAAAACTAAAATGATTGTCAAAAATCTGACAGAGAGCAAAAAAAAGGAACTGGAAAGAATGGCAGGCTTCGAGATTGTTTCAAAGGTCAAATATTTAGGAGTACAAATCACAGACTCCAATGCTAAACTGTTTCAAAATAACTATGAGGTTCTGTGGCAAAAGATACAAAAAGATATGCAAAACTGGAAGAAACTGCAGTTATCACTGCTTGGAAGAATATCAGCAGTAAAGATGAATGTTTTACCTAGACTGATCTTTTTATTTCAAATGATACCGGTGCTTAAATCAGACAAACCATTGCTAGAATGGCAAAAAGGACTGAACAAATTCATTTGGAATGATAAAAAGCCAAGAGTTAAATTGAAAATAATGCAAGATACTCGTGAGAGAGGTGGTCTTAAACTCCCAAACCTTCAACTATATTATGAAGCAACTGCATTGATACAATTAAGTGATTGGTTTGGGAAAACTAAGACTGACTTGTTGAATATAGAAAGTCATGACCTGGTTTGGGGTTGGCATGCATACTTATTTTATGATACCAAAGTGGATAAAGTGTTTAACAGTCATCTACTTAGAAATGCCTTGCTGAGAGTCTGGAGAAGGCACCGAACTAATTGGGATTATAAGATTCCGTTTTGGCTGGATCTCGCTGATACCATGTGGAATACAAATATTAAGTCACTCGGGGGTTTCTTATATAAAGAGCTACTTTACTTTGAAGAGGGCAGGTGGCGATTGAAGACTTTGGATATGCTGTTGGAAGAAGGGAAATCGTTGACTTGGTTGCAGTACAATCAATTACAGATGAGATGGAAAGAAGATCAACAAACTGGTTTAATAGAATATGAAGTAGAATTGGTTGAACAGATAAAGCGGACAGGTCCAATGCATATTAAGAGAGTTTATAATGTTTTGTTAGAAAGAGACTCAGAAAATGAGCTAGTTAAAGATTGTATGATTAAATGGGCACAAAATTTCTCTCAACCAGTTATGTTGGAAACATGGGAAAAAATATGGGTTCAGAATGTTAAATTTACACAGTCACAAAATTTACGAGAAAATTTTTATAAAATGTTTTATAGATGGCACTTAGACCCCAAGAAATTGTCTTGTATGTACCCTAATGTGCAGCCAAAATGTTGGAGATGTGACTGTTTAGATGCTACATATTATCACATCTGGTGGACCTGCAGGAAAGTGAGGGCTTTTTGGATAAAAATCTGGTGGGTTATGCAAAATGTTTTAAAGAAAAAAATACAATTTTCTCCGCAATTTTTTTTATTGGGTATAGTTAAAGATTTTACACTGGGTGAAACTAAATTGATTTTGTATATGGTGACAGCAGCTAGGTTGTTGATTGCCCAACATTGGAAGAGTGATGTTTTACCGACGGTTGACCAATGGACCCAGAAGATGGCTGGATTTGCAGAAATGGCAAAGGTTTCAGCCTTTTTAAAAGATCAGACGCATGAGAAGTATATACAGGAATGGAAATTATGGATTGAGTATGTACAGAATAAGTATCAGACTAGAAAATATTATATCGCTTTTAGCTGAGATGATTATGTTAGTATGTTAGTAAATATAGAAAAAAGATATGGAAGTTTGAATAACATATATATTGTTTGGGAATATTAATATTGCATATAATGGAAGTCAAGGGGGGGAGGGAAGAGGGAGGAGGGGGAGGGTTAGGGTGGGGATGGGAAGGATTTATATATTCTTTTTATATGTATTCTACAATCTGTGGCTAGGGAGGGGGGGAAAAAGGGGGAAAAATTTGTATTGTTAAAACTTTTTCAATAAAAAAAAAAAGAAAAATCTCTTGCCATATTTCATTTCCATGTCTTTTTATCTAAATTAGACAAAAAGGGATAGTTTGATTCTCATGTAAACGCTTCTACCCCTGGATTGTTTCTTGCATAGAGATGACACTAAATTTACAGTAAACCGCTTTGATATTATTGGGGTATTCCAATACGATGCTTAACTGTATCAATCAATAGCTACTATCATTGCTCCTAAGTTCATCCTAGGCTTAGACTATGAATGGTGTTGCGTATTCAAACAATGCAGCTTTTCCAAATCAAGCTTTTATTTGACAATGTCAGTCCTTTTACCTGCAACTGATGATGGTTTGTTTGTTTTTGTCTCTCCCCCCCCCCCCCCAGGTTTCCAATGGATCAGCAGCACACTGATCCATTGAGCATCTCAGCATCCTGCTCTCTGCTTTTCCTCCTCTCCAAAGGGGGTCTGGCAGAGGTGATGTCCAGTGGAGAATGCCAAATAACGCACCTGTCCGAACACAGTTACAAGTCCAAGGTCAAGCTCACCCCAAGGTACTTCTCTCCTCCTTCACCTATTGGTCAACAACCTTAGTTACACCTTAGACCCGTGGTGGCGAACCTATGGCACAGGTGGTACGCGGAGCCATATTGGTGGGCATGTGAGCTCAGCTCCGGCGCACATGCGTGTACCGGCCAGCTGATTCTCGGGCCTTCTGGGCCCACTGGAAGTCAGCAAACAGGCCATTTCCGGCCTCTGGAGAGCCTCCGGGGGGGGGAGGCCGTTTTCAGCCTCCCCAGGCTCCTAGAAAGGCTCTGGAGCCTGGGGAGGGCGAAAAAGAGTCCCAACGGGCCCACCATCACATGCCAAAAGCGGGGGAAGTGTGTGGGGGGGGTCGCGCACATATGTGCGGGGGCAGGGCACATAGAATTATGGGTGTGGGCACTGCCTTAAACGGGATAATTTGGAGACAATGGTGGGACTATGTCTCTCCCTTCCTTCCTGCCCTCTGATCCCAGGCAGTTTCCGGACGAGTAGAGTCTGGTTTGGAAATCTGGGAGTGACCGTGTGCCAATATAGCTGGAGGCTGTTGGATTGGGCTATATTGTCTAGTGGGGGGGAACAACCCTCTCTCTTTATACCTCCCATGGACATCTTATACAGTGTCCCATATTTTTACAGACAGCAGAAAAGAGACTGTCCCATCTTCTCAGCAGTTCTGTGTTTTGCCTCTGGTTCTATTTCTTGCAGACCCTTGCCAGCCTCTAGCCAAAATTTTCTAGACAGCCTTTTGGATCAGCTGATAACCCATGGATGACTTTCCTTTCAGCTTGGGTGGGTGTCATTGCCATGTATGAGTTGTGTTCTGTTTTGAAAATTCATTCCCGTCCATCTTTGGTGGTGCCTTAGTGTTCTGACCCAGCTCCCCAAACACGACAAGCCCTTTGAGATGAACTCAAAAGATTCCTTTATTAGGAATGCCGGCAGCCCCGGCAAAAAGTTTCTCTCGTAGGCTAACAAGTCCGTCCGGCCAGAAGATGAATAGTTGTCTGCCATATCTATTCATCTCCGCTCCCTGTCTTTCATCCCCAGAGCTAGGGTGGGACCTCACTAGCAGCAGTGGCTCTTTCTTCCCAAGGATCAGCCCATAGATTTCCACTGCTCTCCTCTCCTCTGCCATCTGTGCATCCGCATGTCAGACACTGGACCCAGCTGTTCCTCCTCTTCCTCATCAGCCACCTTCAGACCTAGAGGTTGTTGACTCTCCACCTGAGGGCTGAGAGATGGCCCAGGCTCCATCTCTCTCTCTGCCAGCTCTATTCCTTCTTCCCCCTTGGAGCTCCCAGGTTGCCCTGAAGCTGACCTGACTCTCACGCCTCCTCCTCCTCCTCTCTGCTGGAGAGGCCGGTGTCTGACAGGCCACAAAACTTAGTTCTTCTCTTTGGGAGTAGGATAACGACCCGGAAACCTTCCTGACTGAGGAGAAACCTGGATTATTCACTAAACCAAACCGGAGGTGTGCTAGAAGGCATGCAGACAACAACACAACACAAGATCTGGCCCATTGTCCCAAAACCAAAACTGGTTCTTTGCTAATACCAGTATTCCTCGACTTACGATAACAGCGGGGATCAAAATTTCCAGTGTTAAGTGAGTCATGCTGATTTTGTGACCTTTTTCTTTGCCATAGTGGTTAAGGTTTCACTGCCATTGTTAAGTGAATTATGTGTTTGTGAAGGGAATTCACTTTCCCCCATTGACTTTGTATGTCCTAAGGCAACTGGGAAGGTCACAAAGCATGATCACATGAGCCTGGAAGGCTGCAACTATTGTAAATACATGTCAGTTGCTGAATACCCAAATTTTGATCATGTAACCGTGGGGAATGTTGCGATGGTTGTAAGTGTGAGGACTGGTGGTAAGTCAGTTTTCTTACTTTCATTGTAACTTTAAACTATCTATCTATCTATCTATCTATCTATCTATCTATCTATCTATCTA
>WNWU01000029.1:5825220-5858492 GCA_012654045.1 Ptyas mucosa | reverse complement strand
AGAATAGAATAGAATAGAATAGAATAGAATAGAATAGAATAGAATAGTTTAACAGAGTTGGAAGGGTTCTTGAAGGTCTTCTAGTCCAACCCCCTGCCCAGGCAGGAAACCCTACACCACTTCAGACAAATGGTTATCCAACGTCTTCTTAAAAACTTCCAGTGTTGGAGCATTCACAACTTCTGGAGGCAAGCTGTTCCACTGATTAATTGTTCTAACTGTCAGGAAATTTCTCCTTAGCTCTAGGTGGCTTCTCTCCTTGATTCATTTCCATCCATTGCTTCTTATCCTGCCTTCAGGTGCTTTGGAGAATAGCTTGGCTTCTTCTTCTTTGTGGCAGCCCCTCAGATATTGGAACCCTGCTATCATGTCTCCCCTAGTCGTTCTTTTCATTGAACTAGACATACCCAGTTCCTGCAACCGTTCTTTATATAACATAATATGCTAAACATAATAATATATAAGAAACCTGGACAATAGCAATAGCACTTAGACTTATATACTGCTTCACAGTGCTTTTACAGCCCTCTCTAAGCCGTTTACAGAGTCAGCTGTCAGCAGCATCTAGGAGTTCAGCAAGACTGGACCTGTTTGAATGCTTGGATGGGAAGCTTACTCACCTGGAAATCCCAACTTGTAGGCTAGGAAAGTAAAGAAACTTTCCAGAAAAAGGATATGAAAAAGGATATGATATGGACTTTCAGAGCTCTAACAACCAGGTAACTGCAAAGAATATAAGTCCTTCCTTTTCCCACTGGTCACTTAGAACTGAAGGAGCTGCTTGGATGAGAAGTGAAATGTTTTCAAGGAAAAAAACCCAAGAAAGTCCAGTTGCCCTGAGAAAAGCATCCTTGAGACTCTCTATATATTTAAGCTTAAACTTAAACATGTCAGTTCCATTTCACCCTCGCCCCCCAAAGTGGTAAAAGAGAGAGAAAAAGATCTTCACGTCTTCAGCTTCATCATCGGAAAGGGATTCTAAGCATACTAATTGAGTTTTTAAGAAGAGACTGGACAACCACCTGTCTGAAATGGTATAGGGTCTCCTCCTTGAGCAAGGGGTTGGACTAGAAGACCTCCAAGGTCCCAACTCTGTTATTCTGCTATCCTTCCTTCCTTCCTTCCTTCCTTCCTTCCTTCCTTCCTTCCTTCCTTCTTTCCTTCCTTCCTTCCTTCCTTCCTTCCTTCCTTCCTTCTCCATCACTGGAACTTTTTAAGAAGAGGCTGGACAGCTGTTTGTATGAAAAGGTATAGGGTCTCCTCCTTGAGCAAGGGGCTGGACTAAAAGACCTCCAAGGTCCCTTCCAGCTCTATTCTGATTGATTGATTGACTGAGTTTGTCATTTGCTCACCGATCCTGCTGTGAAAATTTCTTTGAATCTGTGAAATGTTGTCCTGGGTGTGCCTTTGGAGTACAGGGCAGGTTGTATAAACACCCCCCCCACCCCCCAGGAATTTCATACTTTCTGCAGAATAATTCAATAGCATTTCCGTATTAACCTTCTGGCTGAATAAATGACCACCCTATGCTGTATAGGTAGTCCTCATCTTACAACCATTTGCTTAGTGACTGTTTGAAGTTCCCAACTGAAAAAAGTGATTTATGACCATTTTTCATGGTCAACCATTGCAGCATCCCCACAGACACGTGATCAAAATTTGGACGCCCAGCAACTGGCATGTATTTATGATGGTTGTAGTGTTTCCCGGGGTCGTTTCATCCCCTTTTGTGACTTTCTGACAAGTAAAGTCAACGGAGAAGCCAGCTTCACTTACCAATCATGTTGTTAAAAATTAACTGCAGTCATTTACTTAACAACTGACTTACTTAGTCATGGAAATTCTGGGCTTAATTGTGGTCATAAATTGAGGGCTACCAGTAATGTTATTTGATTTGGGTTTGGTTCCTGACGTATCTGTAAATCCTACCATTATGGTTTGTAAATCAGGATTATTCATTTATTTATTTATTTTATCACATTTATATGCCGCCCTTCTCCCGTAGGATTCGGGGTGGCTCACAGGATAAAACAGCATAACAATAACATAATGGTAAAACAAGCCAATTAAAAAACCCCAGACAATTAAAACCCTCGCGACAGATCAAGGAATTTGCTGAAAAAGCCATGTCTTCAGGTCGGCGCGGAAAGTGCGGAGGTCGGGGGCCGTTCAGAGCCCGGTGGGTAACCCATTCCAGAGGGTCGGTGCGGCCATAGAGAACGCCCTCATCCTGGGGACCGCCAGCCGACATTGTCTGGCCGACGGGCACCTGGAGGAGGGCAGTCCTATGTGAGCGCACTGGGCGGTGGGAGGCCAGTAGGAGGTGATCCTGCAAGTACCCCGGGTCCATGCCATGAAGGGCTTTATAGGTAAATACCAGCACCTTGAAGCAGATCCGGAGGGCCACCGGCAGCCAGTGCAGCTCGCGCAGGAGAGGTGTTACACGGGAGTAATGGGAAGCTCCTGTAACAACCCTCGCGGCCTCATTCTGGATCAGCTGGAGCCTCCGGATGCACCCCAAGGGCAGCCCCATGTAGAGGGCATTGCAGTAATCCAACCGGTTTATGATTTATGTTTGGTCTTTGGGTGGCTAACAGTTAATAAAATGCCATATATTCCAATTCAATTTAATTGCTGTCTTAGACCAGTCTAGATAATAAACAAAATAAAACTTAAGACAGAATTAAAATACATTTGTAAAATAATCTAACATCCCATGGTGGGTTGTTCCCGGTTCGCACCAGTTCATAAGAACCGGTAGTAAACATTTTTAGTAGTTCAGAGAAGCGGTAATAACATTGGCTGGCCACGCCCCCAAATCGGTCCCTGGCCCCGTCGCTGTTCGCTTACCCTACCCACCTCATCAGAGGCTCCTTTTTTTTTTTACTTTTTATTTTTAAAAACATTTTTTCTACAACCTCTTCGGCCAAAAAAAATGCTTTTAAAAGAAAAAAAAAAGGCTCTGATGATCGCACGGTTCAGCTGGGATCGTCAGAGGCTTTTAAAAGCATTTTTTCTACTACCTCTTCAGCCGAAGAGGTTGCAGGGGGGGGGAAATGCCTTTAAAAGCCTCTGGCGATCCCAGTTGAGTTGCCTGATTGTCAGAGGCTTCTAAAAGCATTTTTTTCTGCAACCTCTTAGGGTTGTAGAAAAAATGCTTTTAAAAGTTAAAAAAAAAAGTTGGCCACGCCCACCCAGTCACATTACCCCACCACCAAGCCACGCCCACAAAATAAGCCACGCCCACAGAACCGGTAGTAAAAAAATACTACCTGCTAACATCTATATGTGAGGTCCAGCATATAGCCTCTATTAAATTACAATGAAAAAAGTAAAATTATATTAAGTATGATAACATCTAAAGTTACAAAAAAGTAACAGTATCTAAATCTATTAGTGTCAACAAAGCACTTAAAATTTAAACAAATTATAGTTACAAAGAATGCATTGGGGGAGATTAAATGCCAAATAAAATAAACCCCTCTCCCAAACAATTAAGATATAAAACCTATACTAACCACGAATCTAATAAATAAACAACATCCCATGGGCTCCGGCTAATCTTGTAACCCTATGCCTGGTAACAGAGTGTTGTCTGAATGGCTTTTTCATCAAACCATAGTTTAGGGCAAAGGGTGAAGCCAGCTATTCTGTACTTATGACACTCTTACTTCTTAGGAAAACTCTGCATGAAAGGCAAGCCTGTGTAAATATCTTGAACCGAAAGACTTTCCATTTGAAATTAGATTTCTAAATTGCATTTCTTTGAGTACAATCTGTTTACTTAGAAAAAAATGTTTTAAAGCAAAGCCAAAAACACTGTTCTTTCCTGCGAAGGTTAATCTGGACTTATTAATTCCAGTAAATATTTATGGCTCCAACCCATGGAATTCCATACGGATTGGCCTTCCCTTCCTTCCTTGTTTCTTCTTTCTTCACTCAAGAAAATTGCAGACTTTTTGGCCTGCGGAAGTGACATCTGGATTAGTCATGCCTGGCTTATTTTTTTTTTTAAATCTTAATTATAGGGAAAGAAGAGACCCAAGTTCAACCCACTCAGGAGTATTTGGAACAAGAGTTTAAAAAATCAAGATGGTACCCACGAGTGGGTGAGCAAAGCCCTACCAGTGGTGGGATTCAGCCGGTTCGCACCACTTCGGGAAAACCAGTTGTTAACTTTCTGAGCAGTTTGGTAAACTGGTTGTTGGAAGAAATCATTAGGGCAGAGAACCGGTTGTTAAATTACTTGAATCCCACCACTGGCCCTACCATATGTTACTAGACACAGAAAAAGAGCCTGATGGCGCAGGAGACTAAAGCACGTTATTAACATTCAGCTGCCTGCAATTACTGCAAGTTCTAATCTCACCAGGCTCAAGGTTGACTCAGCCTTCCATCCTTTCTAAGGTAGATAAAATGAGGACCCAGATTGGGGGGGGCAATAAGCTGACTTTGTATAAATATACAAAAGCATGAAGGCTATTGCTTAGTGCATTGTAAGCTGCCCTGAGTCTCCGGAGAAGGGCGGCATATAAATCAATTAAAAAAAAGGGGGGGTGGGACTTTCCATTGAGCAGCCAAAGGCATCCTTTTGACTTCTTCTATTTCCATCCGTGGATGGTCCTGAATTCCACCTTCAGTCATGGAAATTCACTGGTGACTTTGAGCCAATCACTGTCTCTAGAAGAAATGCTCTGAATCCAGCCTTAGGTTTTTGGAAGAACCATCATTTATACATTCAATGCACAAATTGAATTCAAATGAGTAAAATATATACTAGCCACTCCCAACTGGGTGCCCTCAGATATCTTAACAGTGAACTCCCAACATGGCTCTTCCACATCTCCAAAGGGGATGTATTACTCTCCTAATAATACGTGCATTTCCCTACTCTAGGGATCGGCAACCTTAAACACTCAAAGAGCCACAAAGATCCTGACCTGAAGCACCTGTTCAATTCTGGAGCCGACCGGAAGTCCAGTTCCCCCATCATAGTCTCCTCCTAGTGTGGCGTCCTTTTTCCTCCGCCGACTGGAAGTCGGTCCCCCCCACCCACCGTAGAGTTTCCTCCTAGTGCGGCGTCCTTTTTCCTCTACCTGTCCTAACCGAAAGCCCTATCAATTGTGGAGCCGACCAGCAACAGGGAGCCGCAGCAGAGGGATGAAAGAGCCACATGCGGCTCCAGAGCCCCAGATTGCTGACCCCTGCAGCCTACTCCCAAATGTTGGATAAGAGATAATAAAGACCCAAATTCCTAAAATTATTCCTGGAACCTGGTGGCTCAGGTCAAGAAACAGACACTGCAAGGTTTCAGATAATACTACTTTATTATTGTTATCCAGGATTAACATAACATGAAAGCCTGACCAGTTTTCTCTTGTTCCATCTAATATTGAACAGTATCAGGATAGCATTGTAATGAGTTGATTTGTCTGATTTGATCTTTGGATTGTCTAAAGGTAATTCTCGATTTATAACCATTTGTTTACATTGCTCATCGCCGGTTCTCACACTTATGAACTGTTGCAGCAGCATCACTGCTGATCAGAATTCAATCGCTTGGCCCTGGCATGAATTTATGATGGATGCAGCATCCTGGAGTCATATGTTTGCCTTTTGGGATCTTCTGAGCCGCCTTCTGACAAGCGAAATCAAGGTGGGGAGTTGGACTTGCTTAACAACCATATGATTCACTCAGAGGTGAAATGCTCCCGGTTTGGACCGGATCGCCCGATCTGGTAGCGATGGCGGTGGGTGGTTCGGAGAACCGGTAGCAAAAATCCTTGCCCCCCGCCCCCCCGAATGCTCAGCCGAATCACACGATCATCAAAAGCTTTTTTTTTTACTTTTAAAAGCATTTTTTCTACAACCTCTTCCGACAAAAAAATGCTTTTAAAAGTAAAAAAAAAAGCCTCTGATGATTGCGCGGCTCAGCTGGGATCCTCAGAGGCTTTTCAAAGGTATTTTTTCCTGCAACCTCTTGGCCGAAGAGGTGGTAAAAAAAATGCTTTGAAAAGTCTCTGACGATCCCAGCTGAGTTGCCTGATCGGCAGAGGCTTTTCAAAGCATTAGAAAAAATGCTTTGAAAAGTTAAAAAAAAAATTGGCCACGCCCACCCAGTAACATTAGCCACCACCACCAAGCCACGCCCACAGAACCGGTAGTAACACATTTTACATTTCACCCCTGGATTCACTTAACAGCTGCAGCGATTTGCTTAACAACCATGGCAAAAAAGAAAGGTCATAAAATCAAGTGCAACTTATTTAACACCACCTTGGTTTGCAAAGGAAATGCTGATCCCAATTGTGGTCATAAGCCAAACTACCTGTAATTGCTTCTCCGACTATTTCAATGGTTTCTTCCTTCCTTCTCCTCTTAATGGCGCTTTCAGATTTTGCCTAAGGACACCTCCAAAGTTTTTAAATAAATTACAGGGTACCCCTGTCAACTGCACATCTTTCATCAGGACCTCTTGGCGTTGGTGAGACCCAGGTTCTAATCCCCACTCAACCCTGGAGTCATTAGGTGATTGGAGTTGAAGTTGATGATTATACAACCTGGTTAGTAATGATATGTTTCAACGGAATCTGTAGGTGCGGGGATAAATCCAAGATGTGAACGTAAGATCTTGGTTACCACCAGGGGTGACATCCAGCAGGTTCTAACAGGTTCTGGAGAACTGGTAGTGGAAATTTTGAGTAGTTTGGAGAACCGGCAAATACTACCTCTGGCTGGCCCCAGAGTGGGGTGGGAATGGAGATTTTGCAGTATCCTGGGCTGGGGTGCGATTGGAGATTTTGCAATATCCTTCCCCTGCCACGCCCACCAAGCCACACCCACAGAACTGATAGGGGAAAAAATTGGATTTCACCCCTGGTCACCACCTTGTTGTTGTTGTTTTTTGACCCTCCTCCTGTTGATGTCCTTGGAGTCATTTTTCAAGAAGGAGAGAAGAATTTGCTGCTTTCTGCAGCTCTTGGTTCTTGGCCCAGGTGAGATCATTCCACGCAATTCATCTTTTTCTTTTGGAGTTTTGACTTTGGGAAGCCTGCCCTTACCACTCTTCATCTCAAGCCAAACTCTGGGAAACGCCGAAGGCATCAAGTACACAAAAACCCTCGTTGATTTGAGTGGACTCTAAAAAAAAAAGAAAAAAGGAGAGGGGGTGGAATGGAATTTTAATTTTAAACCGAACGACAGGCAAGGCCTACCTTTTGACAAGGGCCAAACCGCAAGGCCGAGCAGTATGGGAAACCTACGCTTTGCATCTGGATCTGTTCAGACCTGGGGATTTCCAGTGTTGTGATGTATGTGAGGTGTGCTGAGCCAAAGGATGGTTGGAACACAATATGCGTGATTATAGCACTAATTGTTGTCTTATTAACGTCTTCTGTTTAATCGTGTCCAATTCTTGAAGACTGCGGGGTACGTCCCTGTAGTTTTCTTGGCAAGATTCCAGAAGTGGTTTGCCATTATTTGCTTCCTGGGGCTGAGAGAGAGAAAGTGACTGGACTGAGGTCACCCAGCCGGCTTTGTGCCTTAAGGCAAGATTCGAAATTAGGGTTTCCTGGTTTCTGGCCTGATGCCTTTTCCACTACACCAGATTAGCTCTCTAAAATTAATTACACAGCAGTATTAATTATAGAACAGGGGTATTGTAGGTGTGTCGTGCCAGTGCCCTGCAAGATGTTAGTTATTCTTCACAAGTTGGTGGAAAAGGACCGATTCTGTTCAGATCATCAGCTATTACATGGCAATGTTTTATTGAATAGCTCAGCAGCATGGCATATACTGTATCTCTGAGAGATGGTTCTCGGTGACCTACAGATACAGGCTGTCCCATTTTTTCCAAAGAAGCAGCCATCCCACAGAGAAGGAGCAGGAGGAGGATGAGAAGGAACAGAAGGAGGAGGAAAGAAAAGAAGAGAAGAAGAGGAGGAGGAGGAGGAAGAGCAAGAGGAAGAAGAAAAGGAGGAGGAGGAGGAAGAGCAAGAGGAAGAAGAAGAGGAGGAGGAAGAGCAGGAACAAGAAGAAGAAGAGGAGGAGGAGGAGGAAGAGGAAGAGGAGGAGGAAAAGCAAGAGAAAGAAGAAGAGGAGGAGGAAGAGGAGAAAGAGCAAGAAGAAGAGGAAGAGGAAGAAGAAGAGGAGGAAGAAGAGGAGGAGGAAGAGCAAGAGGAAGAGGAAGAAGAGAGGAGGAAGAAGAAGAAGAGGAGGAGGAGGAGAAGAAGGAAAAGGAGAATTATTCAAGATTTATGCTTCTAATCTGAAAGTAAAATATAGGTCACAATTCTTCTGTTGTTCCTTTGACATTTTCCTGGATAAATCATACAAATCTGAGAAAAAACAGGGCTGCTCCTTGGTCTGATTTTTTTACTGCTTGAGAAACCCGACAGCCTCAAATCCTTAAGAGGCACTTCCATACCTCCTTTGCAAACTCTTTAACAACTCCTAAGTAAATACAGAAGCCTCCTGGAGAAATCTCACTAAGTTTCATTAATGTGGTTGAATCCACGTGAGATCTCACAAGATTTTGTGGGTTTTGAAATGTGCTGTGGTCAAGCTACTAGAGGAGATGATGGGACCTGAAATCAGAAGATTTTGCCATCTCCTGGCCATATGGGTTGCCTGTGTGCAGGATGCAACTACATCTATGGATCAGAAATCAGAGAGTGAAACCATATTTTATGGTAGGTGTGTTTAAATAAATTAAAACACACACACAACTAATCTGAAGTAGTAATAACCTACATTTGGATGGCATGCTTCATCACTGCTAAACAAGAAAGATTATTTGCAAGCTGATAGTACAGATAATTCTCGAGTTACAACCAGTTGCTTAGTGACCATTCAAACTTATGCATCTGCCCCAGTGGGGAAATTCAATTTTTTTTACTACTGGTTCTGTGGGTGTGGCTTGGTGGGCTTGGTGTGGCTTGGTGGGCGTGGCAGGGGAAGGATACTGCAAAATCTCCATTCCCACCCCACTCCAGGGGAATGATACTGCAAAATCCACATTCCCTCCCCACTCCTGGGGCCAGCCAGAGGTGGTATTTGCCGGTTCTCTGAACTACTCAAAATTTCCTCTACCGGTTCTCCAGAACCTGTCAGAATCTGCTGGATTTCATCCCTAACCCTAACCCTAACCCAGTGGTGGGATTCAACCAGTTCGCACCTATTTGGGAGAACCGGTTGTTAACTTTCTAAGCAGTTAAGAGAACCGGTTGTTGGAAGAAATCTTATTTTGTTTTTTTCGCACTTTACAGGGCTAATCCTGTAAAGGAAGGCAGGAAGGAAACATTCTGGTGTTATTTCTAGCCTAATCTTCATTGCCTTGCTTACAGAAACTGCCTCTCTGGTTAACCCTTATTACATTGTAACAGCTAAGGCAAAGCACCCATCGACATGAGTGATGTTGAGTTGGCCACGCCAACCTGGTCACATGACCACCAAGCCACGCCTACCCAGCTGGTCATTAGGGCAGAGAACCGGTTGTTAAATTATTTGAATTTCACCACTGCCCTAACCCCAAAAAAGGGAAACTTACAATCTGGATTCAACGTTTTCATAGTCAGACTCCCTCTCTGCAGTGACTAAACTTTGGGCATTTGGCAACATGGCTGCCTTTTTGGTTTGGGGCAAAACTGTGCCCATAGTGAACCACTGATTTATACTTAAAGACCACAATGTTCACTTAACAATCACCACCATGAAAAAGTCACAAAATCGCTTTCACAACATACGACCCTAATGGGCAGGTTCCATTATGGTTGTATCTTGAGATCTACCTGTTTATTGTGATGATATCTTATCTTGATCGTTGTTGTTTTAACTGGGTTTTAATTATCTTGATCTTTTATCGTTGTATATTTTTAACTTGTGTTCGCCGCCCTGAGTCCTTAGGGAGAAGGGCGGCATATAAATTTTTGGTAAAATAAAATTAAAAAATTTGGTAAAAAAATGTGAAATTGCTAGAGCCTGGTTTGACTTTAGAAGTAAACATAGTTGAGTTGAGGGCCTTGAGAAAACATCTCAGACATCAATCCTCAGCCATTTTTGTCCTGCTGCCAACACCACTGCATGGACATGTCTATGGACTCACCAAGATTTGAGTTCAATTCAAGGGCAGCCTGTTTTTTTTTTTCTTAAATTTTTGTGGCCATTGATATGGCCACCAACAGTCCAGTTACTAGATTGGAAGAAGATTCAGATGAGCCCCAAAAGCACTGCTCAATATTTTCCTCCAACTTTTCAAAATTGCCTCCCACAGTGGCTTGTATAAAGCAAGCCATGCAACGTTGCAATTTTTTTTCGCTTTCAAAACAACAGTAAAACTATCTCACAAATCAGGCTGACAGTTATAGAAAACCATTTTAAAAAAATCAACAATAAGCCAGCCATTCAAACCAGAACATTGGCTCAACGTTCAAAATAATAACTCAGCTACAAGTAATTGGAATTCAAACTGATGAGGAAAATCTTATCCAACTTTCCATTAAGTGTAACTTTCGTACGTGTTGTGCTGCAGTTGACCTTAAAGGAATCGGTTTTAGATATGAAAATGGCACGAAATGGAACTAGGACTCAGTTTGGCTCGAGTGAGAAAAATAACCAGTGTGGTACCTCTACCATTGAGGATCTGAAGGAGGCTGGGTTGAAATGCTATCTTTGTTCTCATCCAGGGGTGAAATCCAGCAAGTTCTGACAGGTTCTGGAGAACCGGTAGTGGAAATTTTGAGTAGTTCGGAGAACCGGCAAATACCACCTCTGGCTGGCCCCAGAGTGGGGAGGGAATGGAGATTTTGCAGTATCCTTCCCCCAGGAGTGGGAAGGGAATGGGGATTTTGCAGCATCCTTCCCCTGCCATGCCCACCAAGCCACGCCCACTAAGCCATACCATGCCCACCAAGCCACGCCCACAGAACTGGTAGTAAAAAAAATTGAATTTCACACATTGTTCTCACCATTATGTGTGACACACAATAAAAAAAGAATAGAACTTCATTACACTATCACAGTGATCTGATTGACTTTTTTTTTTTTAATCATACAGTTACTCCTCGAGTTATGACTGTGAGGCTGGCAGTTATAAAAAGGGTCACACATGGCTGGACCCAATGTTACAATCTTTTTCACAGTGGTCATTAAGCAAATTACAGAGTCGTTAAGCAAACCCATTTATTTATTTATTTATTGGTTCGATTTATATGCCGCCCTTCTCCGGAGACTCAGGGTGGCTTACAATGTGTTAAGCAATAGCCTTCATACTTTTGTATATTTATACAAAGTCAGCTTATTGTCCCCACAAACTGGGTCCTCATTTTACCTACCTCGGAAGGATGGAAGGCTGAGTCAACCTTGAGCCTGGTGAGATTTGAACTCGCAGTAATTGCAGGCAGCTGGCAGCTAAGTGCTACTTAACAGCACTGGCTCCTAAAATCTCCATTCCCTCCCCACTCCAGGGGAAGGTTACTGCAAAATCCCCATTTCCTCCTGATCAGTTGGGATGTGGGAGGCAGAGAATAGATGAGGGTGGGACCAGTCAGAATTTTTACTACAGGTTCTCCAAACTATTCAAAATTTCTGCTACCGGTTCTTCAGAACTGGTCAGAATCTGCTGAAACCCACCTCTGGTATTATTTTGCAAGATATATGTCCATGGCACCTGAAATCTTTGAACAGTGAACATTGGCCAAATTGGTGTGACAGGACAGAAGTGTGAAGACTGAAATCAGATTGTCTAGGAATCAGCAAACTGAAATGGGAAGGAATGGGTCATTTCAGAGGAGTCCCAGGTTTTTATGGTAGATGAGAAAATTATAAAAGAAACTGGGAAGCCTTCGTTATTAACACAAGTAAGTGCTTGGATTCAACATTCCAAATTATGGAACGATCTTGATTCCAATCCAAGAAAAGCCAATTAAGAATAGAATGATTGAAGTCTACATCGATTCAAAAAAAATTGAAAGATGAACTATTCTGTAGAGACCTGCTACAACGTATTTTTTTCCAGTTTTTTCCCAAACACCATCACTCTGCTAAACAAATAATTCCCTCAACACTGTCAAACTATTTACTAAGTCTGTACTACTATTAATCTTCTCATCGTTCCCATCACTCATTTCCTTCCACTTATGACTGTATGACTGTAACCTTGTTGCTGGTATCCTTAAGATTTATATTGACCGTTTCCTAATATGATTTGATTGCTTATTTGTTCCCTATGACTATCATTAAGTGTTGTACCTTATGATTCCTGATGAACGTATCTTTTCTTTTATGTACACTGAGAGCGTATGCACCAAGACAAATTCCTTGCACGTCCAATCACACTTGGCCAATAAAAAATTAGATTCTATTCTATACTGGAGATACAGATTAGAACAAGGGCCATCATGCTAATTACAGGAGACTGGAATATAGAAGTTGAGCATAAAATAACATCTGGAATAAGGAGAAAGTTTTCCCTCAATGTACGAAACAAAACAGGAGTGAAATGAGTAGAGTTCAGCCAAGAAAAGTTAATGTTTACAGCAAACACTGTCTTCCAACAATCTAAAAAAAGCTCTACACATGGACAACACTGGATGAACATCAAAATTAAATTAATAGTGTACTCTGCATTCAGAAATTGAGAAACTCTGTTTATTCAAACTACATCTTTATTTATTTTTTTCACACCCACACTGTAGCTGTCCCAGGCCCATTTCATACATTGCAAGGCTGAGAGGTCAAGATTCCAGAAGAAAATCAGGGTAACCATTCTCTCAGCTGAATAGTATCTGTGACCAAGGACTTATCTAGAACATCCTCAGGGGCACCGTGGGCACCTAAAATGTCATGGGTGAAGTCATTGCATCAGATTGCCATAGAAGCTTCCTGGGTGACTCTGGGCAATTTTCTATCTCTCTCCCCCCAAACTTCCTCATTGAGATGCTAGAGGACAAATGGAAGAAGAGTGTGCTATGAATATAAAAATATATTACTATAAATAAGGAAATAAAGGAGGGGTGAAAGAGGAGAGGAGAGGGGAGGGGAGGGGAGAGCAGAACAGAGGGGAGGGGAGGGGGAAGGGAAGGGAAGGGGAGAGGAGAGAGGAGAGCAGAGGGGAGAGGAGGGGAGGGGAGAGGAGGGGCGGGGCAGGGGAAGGGAAGGGAAGGGAAGGAAAGGAAAGGAAAGGAGAAAGGAAAGGAAAGGAAAGGAAAGGAAAGGAAAGGAAAGGAAAGGAAAGGAAAGGAAAGGAAAGGAAAGGAAAGGAAAGGAAAGGAAAGGAAAGGAAAGGAGGAAACTAGAATAAACTTGCCAAATTCAATAGTAGTGTACCTAGGAATCCTGCATAATGGTATTTTCTCTTTATTCATTAGTTGATTGATTACACTTATATTATTCTTTCCCTCTGGAAGTTAAAGGCAGTGGGAAAATGCTTGGTTATCCTTCTCCAATACATAACTTGTAATTCCCTCCCTCCCTCCCTTCTTTCCCGTTTCACTGTAATCCTACTCTCCAATCTCTGTGATTGAGGCAGATGTACCTACAGAAAAACAAATACAATAAAAAGAAGGATCTCCTTTGACACTTCCTTCAGAGTAGCAACCTTCTGAAGGAGGCTAAGCTGAGAGATTGTGACCATCTAACAGCGTCCCATGAAATTCTATGGCCAAAGGAACCCCAAACATGGGTCTCTCCACTCGTGGTAAAGGCAATGCAGGAGGTCAATAGAGAAGGGTATGAGGTGCCAACTCTTTTGTCCCCTTGGAAATAGCAAAAATGAAGTTTCTAGCCTTTATATATATATATAAATATAAAAATTTATCAAAAGGCAGCAAACTGCTTGCTTGCTGTCTGATAAAGCCTACAACTAGTAGATGTGATTTCACTGAGCTATGGCTGCATTTTGAAAATCTTGGTTTACGTAGGAAAATACCCGGCTGTGGAGAAATATATATATATATATATATATATATATATATATATATATATATATAAAGAAAAACACTTAATATAAATATATACATATCATGGATCATTTTCAAAATGTTTACCAAGAGCAATTCCAGTCCAGATAAGGATACTCCCTACTTAAAAATCTCTCAAGCTGCAGTGAATTCTACTCCAGTGACCTCTAAATCAAACTGATTCAGCTCGCCAAAATATTTGGATTTCGGGGATTTTAATGAGCACACCCGTCATGTAAAATTGAAAATATGCAGAGGCCAGTGGTCTAGATGGGAAGGAGAAGTTTTGCAAGGTTTTTTTTGCCCCGAGGAGGAAGTGAAGGAGGGGGAAGGCTGGGATGGGAGGTTTCAAAAGAGAGCAATCAAGTACCGTAGTTTGCTCAGTTGATTTTAACCGGCTGTGTAAAGGAAAGCTGCCAGCAGGTGATTCCAGATGGACTGGCCCAGCCCTCCTCCTGTTCCCCCAGCAAGAGAGGGAAGACATGAGAGGGAAAAATGGGAAGGTTATATCAGGGGTGAAATGCTACCGGTTCGGTCCGGTTCGCCCGAACCGGTAGTAAAATATGCTACTGGTTTGCCGAATCGGTAGTAAAAAAGGGAAAAAAAAAGTTCTGACGATCAGCTGAGCAACATGCGATCGTCGGAACTTTTTAAAAAACTTTTTCAGCATTTTTTTACTAGCTATTCCCTGGAACCGTTCGTAAAAAAAATGCTTTTAAAAGGTTAAAAAAAGGTTCTGATGATCACGCAGCACAGCTGTGATCGTCAGTGCCTTTTTTTTTTTACCTTTTAAAAGCTGGGGCAAATAGGTAGTAAAAAAATGCTTTAAAAAAGTTTTAAAAAATGGCTCCAACGATCACAGCTGTGCTACGCGATTGTCAGAACCGTTTTTTTTACTTTTTTAAAACATTTTTTACTACCTATTCGCCTGAGCCGGTAGTAAAAAATGCTTTTAAAAAGTTTTTAAAAAGCTGTTCTATTTACCTTTTTTAAAAAATTTTTTATAAATAATAAATAAAGGAGACTCAGGGCGGCTTACAATGCGTTAAGCAATAGCCTTCATACTTTTGTATATTTTTTTTATACAAAGTCAGCTTATTGCCCCCACAATCTGGGTCCTCAATTTACCGACCTTTGAAAGGATGGAAGGCTGAGTCAACCTTGAGCCTGGTGAGATTAGAACTCGCAGTAATTGCAGGCAGCTGGATGTTAAATGCTGCCTTAATAGGAGGCATTAGCCTCCTATGCCACTCAGGCTCCTTAGCCTTCCTTTGGTGCGTACTGCACTCACACGCAGCTTGCATTTAGTCCGCACTGTGCATGTTTGGTGCATGTGTAGCTAGCGAACTGGTAGTAAACCAGTTCCGATTTCACCCCTGGGTTTATACCCAAGGGTGAAATCCAGCAGGTTCTGACAGGTTCTGGAGAACCGGTAGCGGAATTTTTTTTTTTAATTTTATAAATTTTTATTATAAACTGAATACAAAAAAAGACAAAAAGAAGACAATAACAAAACAAAATCCAAGCAAAATCATGCTGGGAGTTGTGGACTTCAACTCCCAGCAAAGCTGGCTGAGGAGTTGAAGTCCACAAGTCTTAAAGTTGCCAAGGTTGGAAACCCCTGTTTTAGAGCAATTCCAGGTGTGAAATCCAGCAGGTTCTGACAGGTTCTGGAGAACCGGTAGCGGAAATTTTGAGCAGTTCAGAGAACCGGCAAATGACACCTCTGGCTGGCCCCAGAATGTGGTGGGAATGGAGATTTTGCAATATCATTTCCCCAGGAGTGGGGGGGGGGGAAATGGGGATTTTGCAGTATCCTTCCCCTAGAGTGGGGTGGGAATGGGGATTTTGCAGTATCCTTCCCCTGCCACGCCCACCAAGCCACAATACACCTACCAAGCCATGCTGACAGAACCGGTAGTAAAAAAAAATTGGATTTCACCACTTGTTATATCCAAAGGGTGAAACGATCAGAAACTATACAGTACTAAAACTCTTGTTCCCTTAACATTTCACTGGGCAAAACAGTGTATCAGGGGGCAAATAAGGTATTTTGAACCAAAACATCTTGAATGGGCTAACTCAGAAACATCCAAAATCTAGGACCCATGACTGTAAAATGGAAATTTGGCAAATTTTATAAAGCAATATTATGATGTAAACATGGCCATAAAACAGTTTATGACGTGTCCCAAAAGTGCTTTTTCAAAAGACGACTGGACTTCCTTTGTTTTTTCTAGAAGACGTTTCACTTCTCATCTGACTGAATGCTGGGGAATGGAAGAACGGAAGCCTAACCCTAACTCAGTATACAGAGAGAAGTGAAGAAGCTTCTTGGATGAGAAGTAAAAGGTCTTCAAGAAAAAAACAAGGAAGTCCAGTCATCTTTTTCAGAACACCTTTGGGACAACCATGACCTGGATGATTGAGAATCTCCATAGACGTTTAGTTTATGACATTAATACAAAAAGCCACAAAATATTCCCTGCGCTGATGTTTGACTGTACTATACAATTCAACGTGAGCTGTTTCCAAGGCAGAAACATCTCTGAGTGTATTCCAACTGTTCCAATAAAGGCAAGTACATTAGAAGCTCTCTCAGTGTTAAAGGCAGTAAGTGTTCTGCCCCAGCTCCGGATTCCCAAGGATTGTGACACACACCAACGGTCCTTATCAAAGTTATAACGTACCAAGAATAAACAAAGTCCGACAAAGGTTGGCAACCAGCCCAGAAAACAAGATCCGATAAGACACTCACTCTCCAAATGCTTTGTAATAATTACATGTTGTTTCCAGCAAGAAATTACTAACTGCATGCGACTTAAATAGGCTAAGGGAGTGGCCAATTATCCTCAAACCTTACTCTCGAGGAGACCTCCTCCTCCTGAGTAGCCACTCCTGCCTTTTTCAGCCCTGCGTGCTCGAGCATTGAGGAGAGGCTCCTCCACTTCGCTCTCTCCACTTGAAGGAGCCTCTGGAGGTTCTGAAGGCCCCGGCTGAGTCTCTGCCTCTGGCACCACATCCTCTTCAACCTCCTCGCTGTCTGACGCGAGCGCCGGCTGCGCAGGCTGCTGGCACGACCCCACACCAGCCTTCTCGTCATTGTGATCAGTCACGATCCGTGCAGGCCACTGGCGGGCCACAACAGTAAGAAACCTGGTTGTCTAGTTGCCTATCAAATTCTGTGCACAAGACAGGGCAGTTACACAGAAAAACCTTATTGAGGAACAGCAGGAAATTCGCTATGGATAAGATGGAGAAAAAAATACACAGGTTTAATTTGTTCTTACGACATCGTCTATGATGAAAAACCTTTTCCTATTTCTTCAGGCTTCCTATCTTCCTTGTCCTAACTGACCAATATAGGAACTACCCTATTTTTTGGAGTATAAGAAGCACTTCCCGCCCCCCAAAAAGGTGAAAATTTGGGTGCGTCTTATACACCGAATGTAGCCCCACCCACCTGCCAGCCCGCACCCTTTGGCCTCTGCCTCCTAGCAATTTACCTCCTTGCAGCAAACAATAAACAGTCCGTTCAGCTTCAGCACAGCCTGATTAGCACAAGCAGCTGATTGTTGGTTGGATCAGCCTCCCGACCATCAGCTGTTTCAGGCTGCAGGGATTGCCATTGCCTATTGCCACCTCCACCCACCCCATTTTCTGCCTCTGCTGTTTGCTGTTTGCTGCAAGGAGGCAAATTGCTGGGAGGCAGAGGCAGATTGTTTTTTCTTGTGCTAATTAGGCTATGCTGAAAATGAAACTGAAACAGGCTGTTGGCTGTTTGCTGCAAGGAGGCAAATTGCTGGGAGGCAGAGGTAGGTTTTTTTTTCTTGTTTTCTTCCCCAAAAAAGGTAGGTGCATCTTATAGTCCGGAGCGTCTTATACTTCAAAAAATACGGGTATACAATAAATTAAATGCTTGCGTGGGTTTCTACTTCATCCCTTCCCTGATTCCTTGTGCGTTGTATCTTTTCAACTGTAAGCTTGGAAACTGGGATTCATGGAGGTAGTCCTCGACTCACAACTACAATTACGGCCAGAATTTTCACTGCTAAACAAAGCAGTTGTGAAGAAAATCATGCTTGATTTTGTGATCCTTTTTGCCATGGTTGTTAAGTGAAGCTCTGCCAATTGTGAAGTGAATCATGCAGTCATTAAGTGAATTTGGTTTCCTTCATTGACGTTTCTCAGTAGCTGGCTGAGAAGTTTGCAAATGGTGATTATGTGACCCAATGGTGGGATTCAAATTTTTTTACTCTCGGTTCTGTGGGTGTGGCTTGGTGGGCGTGGCATGGTTTGGTGGGTGTGGCTTGGTGGGCATGGCAGGGGAAGGATACTGTAAAATCACTATCCCCCCCCACTCCAGGGGAAGGATACTGCAAAATCCCCATTTCCTCCCGATCAGCTGGGACTCAGGAGGCAGAGAATAGATGGGGGCGGGGCCAATCAGAGGTGGTATTTACCGGTTCTCCAGAACTGCTCAGAATGCCACCTCTGATGGCACCCCAGGACACTGCAACCACAAAAAACACAGGTCACTTACCAGGCACCCAAATTTTGGTTGTAAGTCATTTTTTTCAATGCCATTATAACTTCACATGGTCACTAATGGAATGGTTGTAAGTAAAGGACTACCTGTATTCAGCTGACTTTGGTAAGCCATTCTGAGAGATTCCTGCTCCCCTTATTTAGCAGCACAGATGGGCTCAGAGGGTTTTAGCTAAGCCATCGCAGATGCCACGAAAAGTGGCAAATCGTAAGAAAAAATGTATCAGCCTGGTTTATGCATTGCACTGACCCATAGCTTTTTAAAAATTATTATTTGATTTATATGCCGCCCTTCTCCGGAGACTCAGGGCGGCTTACAATGAGTTAAGCAATAGCCTTCATACTTTTTCCATATATTTATACAAAGTCAGCTTATTGCCCACACAATCCGGGTCCTCATTTTACCTACCTTTGAAAGGATGGAAGGCTGAGTCAACCTTGAGCCTGGTGAGATTTGAACTTGCAGTAATTGCAGGCAGCTTGATGTTAATAACAGTGCTTTAGTCTGCTGCGCCACCAGGGCTCTTGTTTGTTTGAAACAAGCAACTGAATAAGTCACAACAGGTCAGAATGATGTGTTCAGCCACGCCCATAAGTCAAGATGGCAGAGATGGCATTGTGCCTGGCATCTTGCTGGTTTTAACACCTCTTCCAGTGGTGGGTTGCTCCCGGTTCGGTCTGGTTCTATAGAACCGGTAGTAAAACCGGCAGGAGGCTCCGCCCACCGACCCCAACGTCATCAAAATGCTTCTGCGCATGCGTGCCTGAGCGAAGCAAGCATGTGCGTGGGGTGCCGTTGCAAACCAATAGTAAAGGTAAGTAGAACCCACCCCTTGAGCACACACGCATGTGCAGAAGCTTCTGAGCATGCGCAGATCACCCATGATGACGTCGTGGTGGGTGGGCAGAGCCTCCCTCCGGTTTTACTACCGGTTCTATAGAACCAGACCGAACCGGGAGCAACCGGATGCGAACCAGGGGCAACCCACCACTGGCACATTCCCATTGCGAACCAATAGTAAAGGTAAGTAGAACCCACCCCTGCCCTCTTCAGATGCCGTTGCATGTTAAAATATAAATAATGGTTTAGAAATGCTCAGGGCCTTAGCCTGATGCTCATATTCTACCCCTGTGGATTCTAAACCACTTTTTATGGCTCAGGACAGTATTTCTCAACCTTGGCAACTTTTAAGATCAGAGGACTTCCAACAGACCAAATTCTCCATCCATCTTAAAGTTGCCAAGGTTGAAAAACATTGGCATGAATTTAGCCACTGAGTTTTGTTTAACCAACCTTATCTAAAATATATCTTGGCTTAGTTCAACATGTGAATCCTGCCAAGGCTTTTTCCCAGGTTAATTTCAACGCAAACTTTATCCTTCAAAGTTTGGACTTTCAATTAGTCTATCCTCTCTTGGCATATTAAACATCTCCTGGATACAATCCCCATAATCCCCACTGATGTTGCCTAGCCAGCATGACAGAGTGGTGGGATGCCATTTGGAGAAAGATGAATGTCAATATATCCATCCCAGCAACTACCTTTCATATACAAAATCCAGCTGTTCGCTAGAAACTGAAACAATGACTGTCAACTTCGGGGATTATGTCATGCGCGTTAACGGTACATATTTTCTGCATGGTTGACCTTCCCTGCTTAATTTGGAAAGCAGTGTTGCCTATGATGGATTGGTATTGGCTGAGATACAGAGCTAAGGTTGGCTACCTCTCTCTTAACCTCAACCTTGGCAGCTTTGAGATGTGTGGACTTCAACTCCCAGAATTCCCCAGCCTTCATGGGTGACCGCCTGATTTCTTCAAGGTCTGCTGGGAATGTAATTGCAACCAAAGATTGGGAAGATGCCAACGTGGGGGCTTTAACTGGAAAAAGCTGGAAGCCAAGAGCAATGTCAGTGGGAGGGAATGAATTCATGCTGGACAAAGAATAGGTAGAGCAACACTGAAATGGGGTCTTGCAGAAAGTTCTTTCGCTAACCCTCGACACCTTCAGGTAAGGATTTATTAGACGGTTCCTCACCATCACACTTAAATCAGGAATCCGGCAACACTTTTCCAACCAACATTTAAAAAAAAAAAAAGGCAGAAGCTTTCATGACCTGTAGCTTTCCTCCTGTGATGACACCATCACCACTGTACTTATGGCATTTTTTTTTTTAGTGAGCTGGTGGTCACTGTTTTCCATCTCTAACTCTTGTGTCTTTCCTATCACTAGGGCCAATATTCTTTTTAGAGCACGGGTTTCCAACTTTGGCAACTTTAATAATAATAATAATAATAATAATAATAATAATAATAATAATAATAATTTTATTTCTATACCGCCCTTCTCCCGAAGGACTCAGGGCAGTGTACAGCCTATTAAAAGCACAAGACAGACATCAATTAAAATAATTTAAATTTTTTAAATAATTTTGGCTCAGTTTAAAACCCCCCAAATTTAAAACACCCGATTTAAAATTATGTTGATAGCCCTGCCTGATGGAACAACAGGGTCTTAAGGGCACAGCGAAACACCCGGAGGTCGGAGATCTTACGCATTTCCGGGGGCAGTTCATTCCACAGGGCTGGGGCTCCCACAGAGAAGGCCCTCCCCCTGGGTGTCGCCAGCTGACATAACTTGACCGATGGCACCCTGAGGAGCCCCTCTCTGTGGGAGCGAACTGGCCGGTGGGAGGCTATTGGTGGCAGAAGTCGGTCTCGAAGGTACCCGGGTCCTATGCCATGGAGCGCTTTAAAGGTGGTGACCAACACCTTGAATCGCACCCGGAAGACCACTGGGAGCCAGTGCAGCTCGTGCAGGAGGGGTGTCACTTGGCCACATTGGGTTGCGCCCATAACCACCCGCGCAGCCACATTCTGGACCAGTTGGAGCCTCCGAGTGCTCTTCAAGGGGAGCCCCTGTAGAGAGCTTTAAGACTTGCGCGTGCATGCATGTATGCCAGGCGTGCCTGGCACACAGCGCGCATGCGCAGCCAGCAAACTGGTAGCAAACCAGTTCAGATTTCACCACTGTTCCCAACCCACCATCATCCTATGGCCTCTTCAGCATGAACCTCATCCTCTGGCTGTCTACGGGAGACGAGCTCTTCTCTAAAGCAACTTCTCAAGGACAACTTCAAAAGGAGAGCTTTTCAACATTTCATGACTTGAAAAAAAAGCACAGCATTTGTTCCGATGAATTTCCCACCCCTGCCGCCCTCGTGTCTTTTGTGGTCAAAAGCTCAGAAAACACAGCAGGCAAGGAAACCCTGAACTCCATGACCTCACAAGATTCCATTTAAATCATTCACTGCCCTGCCTTGAATGAAATGTCTCCATCGCTCTGATTTTTCAAAAAACCCTAGCTGGGATGAAGCCTCCTCTCTGCGTGGCCCTGGGAGCAACTGCCTTCATTGACATTGATGTTCCTCCCAACCTCATTTGTTTAACCGGGGAGTGGCTTGATGGACATGGCCCAACGCTACAGGCTGCGATGAAATCCAGATCCTATTCTCCTCCCTCTCGTCTTCTGTTTCAAAGAAGCAGCTGGATCAGATCGTGGTCTGACGGGTCCTTGGTGCCTTGTCTTGTTTTTCTTGGCACCAGGCACCAGGCATCAGGCCCAGGGATGCAAGGATGGATGGATGGGCTAAAAGCAATAGATGGACAATTCTGGATCCCCCTGCGACGAGCTACGACTGACTTCATTGGATGCAATCGATTGGCTAAATTGATGTGGGCTTAGGTTAGAATGAGGCAGTGAGAACGGGCAAAAGGAGGAGACAACATGTTGGTTAGGCAGTTGCACCCGAGATAGACCACAGGTCAGTGGTGAAATCCTCCGTGGATTGTCCCCAGTTTGCTGCCAGCACATGTGCGGTGTGCACCAAATGTGTGCTGTGCATGCACGCACAATGTGCACCAAAAGCATGCTGTGCGCAAATGCACAATGCATGCCAAATGCATGATGCGCATGCGTGCATGCATAGTGCACACCAAATGCATGTTTCGCATGGAAAAAGGAGGCTTGGGAAGGTAAGTAGAACAGCGAGGGCGAGCTGTGCAGCGTGATTTAGCTTCACTAAAAAGCAGGATTTCCTGCTTTCTAGTGAATATAAACCGTGCGGCACAGCTGATCGTCGGAAATACCGGTTCGGAGGAACCAATAGCTTCAGATGAACTGGTAGCTTTTTAATTACCGGTTTGCCCGAACCTGTAGTTTTTATCGCTTCTGGTTCACCTGAACCAGTGTGAACCAGTAGCATTTCACCCCTGCCACAAGTATGTTCTCAGTGAACAATTATAAAGTGTTAAAAACCCATTGTGTTTCTTGAAATAGCCTGAGATTGCCTGAAACTTACTAGATAGCTCAGAAAAGCTTATGCCTTTTAACAGATCTGTAGGTCTATGCTACCAGACTCCTGAGAATTTTATGGACCCCTCCTGGTTAGTACTGGCTTCCCGGGAGGTGACACGCGGCTAGCTCCAGGGGATTATAAATGCTTCGTTGGGTGAGGGTGACTTTCCCGCCGCCTTGAAAGAGGCGGTGGTGAGGCCTCTCCTCAAGAAGCCTTCCCTGGACCCAGCAATGTTGGTAAATTATCGTCCGGTCTCCAACCTTCGCTTTTTGGCGAAGGTTGTTGAGAGTGTGGTTGCGCAACAGCTTCCCCGGTACCTGGATGAAACGACATATCTGGATCCGTTCCAGTCGGGTTTCAGACCCGGGTACAGCACGGAAACGGCATTGGTCGCATTGGTTGATGATCTCTGGAGGGCTCGGGACAGGGGTTGTTCCTCTGTCCTGGTCCTGTTAGATCTCTCAGCGGCTTTTGATACCATCGACCATGGTATCATGCTGCACCGGTTGGAGGAGCTAGGGGTGGGAGGCACTGTGTTACAGTGGTTCTCCTCCTTTCTCTCCGACCGGTCGCAGTCGGTGTTGACAGGGGGGCAGAGGTCGACTCCGAGACCCCTTATATGTGGGGTGCCTCAGGGGTCGGTCCTCTCGCCCCTCCTGTTCAACATTTATGTGAAGCCGCTGGGCGAGATCATCCGTGGTTTTGGGGTGAGATATCATCAGTACGCTGACGACACCCAGCTGTACATCTCCACCCCAGACCACCCCAACGATGCCCTTGAAGTGATGTCCCGGTGTCTGGAGGCCGTGCGGATCTGGATGGGGAGGAACAGGCTCAGACTCAACCCATCCAAGACCAAGTGGCTGTGGTTCCCGACGTCCCGATATAGTCAGCTGGTACCATCGCTGACTATCAGGGGTGAATCATTGGCCCCGGCAGAGAGGGCGCGCAACTTGGGGGTCCTCCTGGATTCACGGCTCTCTTTTGAGGAGCATTTGACGGCCGTGACCGGGAGGATTTTTCATCAGGTTCGCCTGATCCGCCAGTTGCGTCCCTTTCTGGATCGGGACTCGTTACACACGGTCACTCACGCCCTCGTCACCTCTCGCCTGGACTATTGTAATGCTCTCTACATGGGGCTCCCCTTGAGGAGCACCCGGAGGCTCCAACTGGCGCAGAGTGCGGCCGCGCGGGTGGTGATGGGAGCGACGTGGCGCTCCCATGTTACTCCTCTCCTGCGCAAGCTGCACTGGCTCCCGGTGGTCTTCCAGGTGCGCTTCAAGGTGTTGGTTACCACCTTTAAAGCGCTCCATGGCTTAGGACCCGGTTACTTATGGGACTGCCTACTACCACCAATAGCCTTCCACCGACCGGTACGTTCCCATAGAGAGGGGCTCCTCCGGGTGCCGTCAGCCAAACAATGTCGGCTGGCAGCCCCCAGGGGGAGAGCCTTCTCTGTGGGGGCACCCACTATCTGGAACGAGCTCCCCCCAGAGTTACGGAGGATCCCGGATCTTCGTGCCTTCCGCCGTGAGTTAAAAACTTTCCTGTTCCACCAGGCGGGCCTGGCCTAATTCTTCCCTTTTCCCCTTCTTTTGTAAAATAATTTAGAAATTTCAAATTGTAAATATTTTAATTTGGGGTTTTAATATTGTAAATTTGGGATTTTAAATATTGGGGCCAATGTTTAATTCGGTTTTATTTGGCTTTTAAATTTTGTATATATGTTTTTTATTTATGGCTGTTCACCGCCCTGAGTCCCCTCGGGGAGAAGGGCGGTATATAAATCTAATAAAATAAATAAAATAAAATAAATAAAATGGACAGGCAAGAAAACAAACCAATCAATCATTGAAGAAATTGATCCACTCAAGGCAGAAAAGACCAGTCTCAAATTATACTACTCTGGACATGTAATACAAACACCTAGGTCTCTGGAGAAGGCTCAATTGCTGGGAAAGGTGGAAGAAAAGAGAAGAAGAGAGTAACCAGGAGCAAGGTGGGTGGATAATTACAGTGTGATGGGTACACCATTGGAAGAGCTGAAAGATCAGGTTAAAGACAGATCCTCACGGAGAAAATCTATCTCCGTGGTTGCTAGGAGAACAACTTGATGGCATATCAATCCATCAGTCATTCAAAAGTTGGCAGTGTACGGATGCAGCTGCTTGGCTTGCGAATAACGCGATGAGACATGTTGCTTGAGGAGAGATGCACTCCCCTTTGTTTTTAGTATGCCCCATCCTCCATGAAAAAACAGCGCCAACAGATTAACCCTGTTGAAATGTAGTCTTTAGCCAAAACAGTGCTAAACACATCTTTCCTGATGTGTTACATTTCTTCTGGTGTTGGATATCCATGACCTAATTTGCCAAAGACCATACTGGCTTTGGCGTGGGCAGTCCCAAGGGTATTTCCCCCCCCCCAACACTGTAGATGCCAAAATCTGAATTTTCCTGTTTGCAAAGCCTCCTCCATCTGCAAAATCTATTCTGCTAGCTAGCAACGCTATTATTTCTTCTTGGTTCAGAATCCAAATTCTACAGATGCTTGTCTTTGTTACAAATCAACACTCAACTTGAGTCCCTTGGTTTGGACAAGTGCTTGGTAACCTTATTAAGTACAGGCTGGGGATGAATTTGCAATCTCTCACTTTTATTAATAGAGGCAGCGTCACTTCGCCTATCTGTAGGAACCAGCTACGCTCCCAACCAGCCTTCCACGACAGCCAAAGTGCTGTCATGGGAGGCTGTAGCCCGTGTCATCCATCAACTGCTTGGTGATAGCTTTTCCTGACTACAGCAAGAGCATGTCATCACCAGGTTCCTGGTCATTCAAAATAGCCCAGCTGTTCTAAGTTGAATATAGCTCAGGATCCTTGATGATAGATGATATATTCGTACTAGGTCACATAACACGTTAAGTCAAAATGCATCTGGTTTTGGTTTTGGCTTGACCTACTTGATGAGCTCAGCTGTTTTGGGTTGGAAACCATGGCTTACAGCAGGAACATGAAACGTTTTCTGGGCCCAGCTAGAATTGAACTTGGGTTGAGTGGTACACCAGAATATGATCAAATAGGTAGTGGGTGGACTGGATTTGATTTCAGCTGGCTTTCACTTAAGTGTAACAATAGTGGACCATATGTATAACTCAAAGTTGAATTGTTGGATTCTTGGTAGGTAGGTATGCGTTTATTCTTTGAATATATATGACTATATGAATCAGGGGTGGGGTCTACTTACCTTTACTACCGGTTCACAGCGGGATCGCGCTCGCACGCTCGCGATCACCAAAGATGACATCTGGGGTGGTGGGCAGGGCCTCCCGCTGGTGTTACTACCGGTTCTTGCGAACCGGTCCGAACCAGGGGCAACCCACCACTGATGTGAATGTGAACCCACCACATGATTCTGGGCAGCTGACAAAGAATAGAAAACAGACTAAATCTGTTGAAACAACAACCCAATTTATCATCGCTGAGCAACACCTAAACCAAAAGAACCAGATGGGCTCACCACAAAATACATCTTACTCCTGGCGGGGAAGAGCCCAGGTCTTCACCACCTTAAGAAAGGCCAGTCAAGCTGGGCCATTCAAATTTTGGGTGGTGTGATGCAGGGGTGAAATTTAAAATTTTTCCCTACCGGTTCTGTGGGGATGGCTTGGTGGGTGTGGCAGGGGAAGGATATCGCAAAATCTCCCACTCTGGAGCCAGCCAGAGGTGGTATTTGCCGGTTCTCCGAACTACTCAAAATTTCCGCTACTGGTTCTCCAGAACCTGTTAGAACCTGCTGGATTTCACCCCTGGTGTGATGGTTCCTACAGCAGGCACTATGACAAAGAAGACCTACTTCCTGGGATACATCAGATGTCATTGCTTAAAATAAATTGGATTGCACTACCAGGCGCAAAGAATCAGGACCATTTGTGTAGATTGCAACTTAAACCATTTATTGAAGTCTATATACATTAATCTTCTCAACTAACAGGAAGCACTAAATTGGCAGTAGATAAAGGTCAGTGGAATTCAAGGGGGATTGGACATGGATCTCTTGTGGCAATGCAAGGATTCTAAACTGATTGTGTATTTTGTCCCACCCCAGCTTCTCCTACACAATGCCATTTCTATGAGAACAGAGAAGACAGAGAGAAACCATGGAAGATAGACAGTCCCTCAAATAACCTGAGTTGTGCCTTGAAATAATTTACAGCACTATGAATGACACCCAGACGTCCACAGGGAGCCCCTGCACAATGGACAGTAACTCTCACACCTGGTAGAAGATCTGCATTGGTCTAAAATGTATATATTTTCCTAGATGAAATTATGGCTGAATGATTTGTGAACTTATAAAAGTGTCACAGTGTTTGGCTGCCACTGATTATAAAAAATCACTGATGGTTTCTGAGACACTTTTGATAGATGGAGAAATTACTGTTTGGTAGATTGTGATACCACAATCGGGAATACAATACAATATATTGAACATACTGCCCTTGGTGGCTCACTGAAGTATTGCGGGTTCATTGGGAAACAGCAATGTAGTGAACCTCTTGCCCAGTTAAACGTCACAACAACAACAGTTTTAGTATTATATAAATAGATTTACCCAATGATTTCTGCACTCACTGCTATTTTCTCATTTTCTGTGTACAGCAGTCTGAATTTCTTCCATTGATGGATGTCTTCACATTCTTTACAGCTGCCATGGATTAATTTAAGGAAAATACACATGCAAAATAGTGACACATGAATTCACTGCTCATGAATAATACAGAACAACGTGAAAATCACTGACATGGATTGAAAAACTGTCAATAGAAGAAAATATTTATCGCTCAGGGTTCAACTGTGAAAAACAAAAGTTACACATTTTTAAAAAACAGGATCAGTTGAGAGTTCTGTATGGCAATGCATACAAGGGATGCGGTGGCTCAGTGGCTGAGATGCTGAGCTTGTCGATTGAAAGCAGTTCAGTGGTTCGAATCCCTAGTGCCGCATAACGGGTTGAGCTCCCGTGACTTGTCCCAGCTTCTGCCAACCTAGCAGTTCGAAAGCAAGTAAAAAATGCAAGTAGAAAAATAGGGACCACCTTTGGTGGGAAGATAACAGTGTTCTGTGCGCCTTAGGCGTTGAGTCATGCCGGCCACATGACCACAGAGACGTCTTTGGACAGCGCTGGCTCTTCGGCTTTGAAACGGAGATGAGCACCGCCCCCTAGAGTCGGGAACGACTAGCACATATGTGCGAGGGGAACCTTTACCTTTACCTTATGGCAATGCATTCTTTAGTCCTGTAACATTTCCTTTTTAAAAAGTCTCATTTCTTTTCTTTTTTTTAATTAAAAAGTTTTACACAACAATTATTTCCCCCCCCCAATATTCCCCCCTCCTTTTTCCCCTCCCCCCAAATCCCCCAACCCCCCTTCCCACCCTCCCCCCCCCCCAGACTTCCCAGAGCAAAATACAGGGTATTTCAATTAGCAATCATAAGCTAAATTAAACTAGCTAACTTAAAAGTAACAATTCTCCCCTAGAACCTTAACTCCACTATAGGTAACATAATACATCTAAAGTTAACATTTATTCATAGGCTATTTGATATTTTCTTGTCTGGAATTTGTTCTGAATATAATCAATCCATCTTCTCCATTCCTGTAAATATCTCTCTTGGGTATAGTCCTTCAAGTACGCTGAAATTTTCGCCATTTCCGCCAAGTTCATTACTTTCAGTATCCAGTCATCAATAGTAGGCAAAGAGTCCTTGTTGCGCAATCAGCAATCTAGCTGCTGATATCAAGTTTAAAATCAATTTAGTCTCTGCTACTGTACAATCTGTTGTTATGCCCAGTAAAAACAATTGTGGAGTAAATTTCAACCTTTTTTTAAAAGATATTCTGCATCACCCACCAAATTTTTATCCAAAATGCTTTAACTTTCTTACAGGTCCACCAAATATGATAATAAGTTGCATCATCACAATCACATCTCCAGCATTTAGCTTGGAGATTTGGATACATACATGATAACTTTTTGGGATCTAGATGCCATCTATAAAGCATTTTATAAACATTTTCTCTTAAGTTTTGTGCCTGTGTGAATTTAACATTTCTAACCCAGATCTTCTCCCATGTTTCCATCATCACCAGTTCCTGAAAGTTTTGTGCCCATTTTATCATACAATCTTTAACCAATTCCATTTCGGAATCTATTTCCAATAATGCATTATACAACCTTTTAATATGCATTTGACTTTGATCTCTAATCTGTTTTACCAGGTTCTCCTCATTGTCCATAACACCAATTTTTTGATCTTCCCTCCATCTGGCTTGAAGCTGACCATACTGAAACCAAGTGTAAATTATCCCTTGTTCTTTCAACACATTTAAGGGTTTCAGTTGCAGTCTGCCCCTTTCCATAAAAAAAAAAATGCCCTAAGAGCAGTTTCCACTATTTGAAGCCTTTTCTTACCATCTCATCGTTGCCATGGTCCCCTGCTCCTCCTTTGTAAACAGTTGCAGGAGATACTTTGTGATTGGCTCCCGGAGTGTGTGGTTGCCTGGCAACCTCCTAAAGTGTGCTTAGCAACCTTGCTGATAACAGAAGAAAGCTGCAGGAAGCAGAGGCCAAGTGGAACAGAGGAGGTGAGTTGAGGGTGCCCAATTTAGGGGAGAAAAGCTTCCTCTTTCTACCTCAATATCCCAAATCATCTAGAGTTATCATTCCTTCTTCAGCAGAACATAACTGTAAAAAACCTTTCCATCTTCTAACCCAGGGTTTCTCAACCATAGATTAAGATGGGTGGATTTCAACTCCCAGAATTCCCCGATTTCATGCTGGCTGGGAACTTCTGGGAGTTGCAGTTCATCCAATCTTAAAGTTACCAAGATTGAGCCTTGCTCTTCTAACCTGCTATCTGACTGATTTTATGTTTTTAGATGTTTTAATATATTTATTTATTTATTTATTTATTTATTTATTTATTTATTTATTTATTTTATTGGTTTAATTTATATGCCGCCCTTCTCCAGAGACTCAGGGCGGCTTACAATGCGTTAAGCAAAAGCCTTCATACTTTTGTATATACCTGCTTAGTAGGGCTTTCGCCCCCCCCCCCAAGCGGTGTTCTTTTTTATACAAAGTCAGCTTATTGCCCCCACAATCCGGGTCCTCATTTTACCTACCTCGGAAGGATGGAAGGCTGAGTCAACCTTGAGCCTGGTGAGATTCGAACTTGCAGTAATTGCAGGCAGCTGGTGCTACTTAACAGCACTTTATATATTTTTTTTCTAGTTTTGTATGCCACCCAAACTCAACTGGAGTTGAATGCCTAATAAATTAATAATGACAACAATAGAATAGAATTCTTTATTGGCCAAGTGTGATTGGACACACAAGGAATTTGTCCTTGGTGCATACGGTCTCGGTGTACATAAGGAGGATAAAATACATTCATCAAGAATAAAAAGATACAACACTTAGCAATAGTCAAGGTTACTAATAAGCTATCAAATTGTACTAGGAAACAAATAAAAACAATATAAATTGAAAGATACAATTTTATTAATAATAATACCCTGTTTTCCCCAAAATAAGACATCTCCTGATAATAAGCCCAATCGGGCTTTTGAGTACATGGCAATAAAGCCAAGTGCTTATTTCAGGGTTCAAAAAAATATAAGACAGGGTCTTATTTTCAGGGAAACACAGTAATACATAAATGAATTATTTTCATGAGCTCTGTTTGTGGCATGGCTGAATCTATGATATGGCTGTATCTATTTATATTGCTTTTTTTCTCCCATTTCTTTTTTTGTAAAATAACTTTTATGGAAGAAGTTTTTCAACAGAATGAAAAATGTTTGAATTAAAGAAGAATAAAGAAAAGTGAAAAAGAAATATAGAAAAAGGAAAGGAAAAGAAAAGAAAGATTCTAAAGAAGCGGCTTCTGGTCTTCTTAGCAGCTGTTATAAATAGGTTTATATTTTATCTTCTCTCTCCACGGTTAGCTAATAATGTCCTTCTTTCCCTACGCTGCCCTTTCTAATCATCGGACCCATAAATCACCAGTTCATTTTTTTCTCTTTTTTCAGCAAAAAGGCCGTAAGAGGTTTGCAGTCACGAATAAATGTGGTAACTGATCTTTCTCTAACCAAGCAACTTAATTTTGCCGTCTCTGTCACTTTCACCATGCATTCCTCTCTGTTGTGGACATCTTAGGGTTTTTCCATTTTTACTCATACAGAAATATTGCAGCCGGGGTCATATTAAAAAATAAAACAGTAATGTGTGACTCATTTTTAATTGACTGTCCAGTAATCCCAATAAAAAAAGAAAAAGGTTTGGCTTCAGTTTAAAGTTGATATTTATTTATTTATTTATTTATTTATTGGTTCGATTTATATGCCGCCCTTCTCCGGAGACTCAGGGCGGCTTACAATGGTTAATACAATGCCTTCATACTTTTGTATATACCTGCTTAGTAGGGCTTTCGGGTTCCCCTAAGCGGTGTTCTTTTTTATACAAAGTCAGCTTATTGTCCCCACAATCTGGGTCCTCATTTTACCTAACTTGGAAGGATGGAAGGCTGAATCAACCTTGAGCCTGGTGAGATTCGAACTTGCAGTAATTGCAGGCAGCTGGCAGCTAAGTGCTACTTAACAGCACTTTAGTCCTCTGCACCACCAAGACTCCTTATGTTGAAAATTCTTTATTACCTTTCTATATATTTGAACCCAAAGTTTTCTGGCTGTTTTAGGAGTCCATCGGGTATGATAAAATGACCATTTGTGTTGCGTTTCCAACATACATTTGAAATACCTATACACTTTCTAGAGAATTTTTCTGATTTTGTGTCCCTTAAATTCATTTCGTCTTGATTTTTGCATGAAGTTTTCCCCCAGTATCAGTGGCTTTTTGCCTGCTTTTCTCCATACACACATAGCTACACACCAGTGGTGGGATTCAAATAATTTAACAACCGGTTCTCTGCCCTAATGATTTCTTCCAACAACCAGTTTGCCAAACTGCTCAGAAAGTTAACAACCGGTTCTCCCGAAGTGGTGCGAACCGGCTGAATCCCACCACTGCTACACACCCTGCACACACATATGCGTGCACACACACACACACGCACACACACAAAGAGAAGAGAGAAGGATAGACTTTTCTTTTGGTTTTGCATACTGCATTCCTGAATTAATGCATGTTTAGACATTCTTTCTACTAATCTGCTGATCTTTCGATAAGAGACCTGAACTGCAAAATATAGAAAATAAACAGATTTCTCTTCCATTATTCCAACTGAGGATGCCAAATTTGACCCGATGATTAACAACAGCTTTGTCTTGAATATACTACTTGCCATTAAGTTGATAGTACGTTGAAGAATATTGGCATGTCACCAGTTTCACATATGCACTTAAAATAAGGCAAGTTTCATGTCTGTAAAAACAAGGTTTCCTATTTTTCTTATGCGAAATATTTAATAATGCCTTTAAAAAAATGCCTGTGAAGGAACCAGGAAGCAGGAGGAGGATAAGCAGGAGGAGAACAAACAATAATGGCTTTGCTCATTTGCAAGATGGGTTTCTTCAACAAACTAAAGTTTGAGTAAACCACATCTTAGCTACAAACCATAATGTAAACAAACCATGGCTTGACTGTAATCAATATGCTTTTCTTGTTTTTTTTTTTTTTTTTTAGCAGGAAACCGTCATGGCGACTCTGAGTTTAAAGCCAGGCCAGAGATTCACACTGCCAGATTGGCATATCAATTCTGACCTCCTCTCAACCAATGCTGAGCGCCAACGCTCTGCTTCCCACCAAATCAGGCAAGAAGCCCGGATCCTTCGGAATGAAACAAATAATCAGGTGGGCAAATGCTGGCTGGGGAATTCTGGGAGTTGAAGTCCACATGTCTTAAACTTGCTGAGGTTGAGAAACAAGGCAGTAACTGTTCCAGGGCATCTGTGAAGATCTGCAGGAAATGAATATGCTGCCCAAAATAGCTCATTTGTGAGATGGGTGGTATATACAGTAAATTGAGAATAGAATAGAAAGAGAAAGAGAAAGAGAAAGAGGAATAGAACAGAATAGAATAGAATAGAATAGAATAGAATAGAATAGAATAGAATAGAATCTGAAACTGAAACTGAAATAAAAGAATAGAATAAATAGAATATAAATAGAAAGAACAGAATAGAATAATAGAATATAGAGCAATAGAGGAGTAGAGTGGAGTGGAGTGGATTGGAATGGAATGGAATGGAATGGAATGGAATGGAATGGAATAGAATAGAATAGAATAGAATAGAATAGAATAGAATAGAATAGAATAGAATAGAATAGAATAGAAACTGAAACTGAAACTGAAACTGAAACTGAAACTGAAACTGAAATAAAAGA
>WNWU01000029.1:5817357-5825210 GCA_012654045.1 Ptyas mucosa | reverse complement strand
GAGTAGAGTGGAGTGGAGTGGAGTGGAGTGGAGTGGAGTGGAGTGGAGTGGAGTGGAATGGAATGGAATGGAATGGAATGGAATGGAATAGAATAGAATAGAATAGAATAGAATAGAATAGAATAGAATAGAATAGAATAGAACAGAACAGAACAGAACAGAACAGAACAGAATAGCTTTAAATGCTAAGCGTGATTGGACACACAAGGAATTTATTTCCAGTACAGAAGCTCTCAGTGCACATACAAACAACAAAGTAATATATTCATAAGACACCAATAGGAGAATGCAGCAGAAAAGATTAGAAGGATAATAATAATATAGCCATACTACATGGCTAAATATCTTTAGACATAAGACAATACTGTGGTAATTAGGTGTTCAGCAGAGTGATGCCATAAGAGGAAAAAAACCCTATCTTTGTGTCTAGTTGTTTTGGTATGCAATGCCCTATAATGGCATCCTGAGGGAAGGAGTTGAAACATGTCTGAGGGATCTGCTGATAGTTTCTCCGCCCACTTTCTAACCAGTGCAGTATACAGGTCCTCAATAGAAGGCAGGCTGGTTGCAATAGTTTTTTTTCTGCAGTTCTAATTATCCTCTGAAGTCTGTGTCTGTCTTGTTGGGTTGCAGAACCAAACCAGACAGTTATAGAGGTGCAGATGAGAGACTCAATCATTCCTCTTGTAGAATTGTATCGGCAGATCCTTGGGCAGTTTGAACTTCCTGAGTTGATGCAAGAAGAACATTCTTTGTTGTGCCTTTTTAATGATGATTCTAATGTTAGATGTCCATTTTCCGGGAGATTATAGAACGTGAATGAATGAATGAATGAATGAATGAATGAACGAATGAATTGACAATGCAGAAATGAAACTGATAATGCTACCAGTAGCAAAATACTGAGATCCCGTCTTGATACTTGGAGACCATTAGGGTCTGGAAGGAGAAAAAGAAGTGAACAGAAGTGGCTTGCACTCTGGGCCCACTTGGATCTTGTTTGTACATCAGATGGATGCCATGGTTATGAAAGCCTTTGTACAAGTGTGGCCATTTCTGGAACAGGAGGCTCTGCTGACCATCACTCTTGTTCTTGTCCTCTCATGGTGGATTTTAGCAACTCACTTTACATGGGCCTTGAAGGCCATTTAGAAGATGCAATCCAGGTATTTATGGATGTGTCTAGATGGTGCTGCACTTGCTGCCAAATACCTTCTCGCAATTTGGCTGGTTGTCATTTTTAAAGGTTGGTTTGGCAAAGTCTCCATACTTCCAAAGCCACCTGTTCTGGATTGAAGCTGCATCTGTGTAGTAAGATCAAGGAAAGGCATGCTAAGAACTCTACCATTAAGGGAGTGTCATCTTCAAGCATTTCACTGTAGAATAGAGTAGAGTAGAGTAGAGTAGAGTAGAGTAGAGTAGAGTAGAGTAGAGTAGAGTAGAATAGAATAGAATAGAATAGAATAGAATAGAATAGAATAGAATAGAATTTTTTATTGGCCAAGTGTGATTGGACACACAAGGAATTTGTCTTGGTGCATACGCTCTCGGTGTACATAAAAGAAAAGATACATTCATCAAGAATCATAAGGTAAAACACTTAGTAATAGTCATAGGGAAACAATATAAATCTTAAGGATACCAGCAACATAAGTCATAAGTGGGAGGAGACGGGTGGTGGGAACGATGAGAAGATTAATAGTAATGCAGGCTTAGTAAATAGTTTGACAGTGTTGAGGGAATTATGTGTTTAGCAGAGTGATGGAGTTCAGGAAAAAACTGTTCTTGTGTCTAGTTGTTCTGGTGTGCAGGGCTCTATAGCATCATTTTGAGGGTAGGAGTTGAAACAATTTATGTCCAGGATGCAAGGGGTCTGTAAATATTTTCACAGCCCTCTTTTTGACTCGTGCAGTATACAGGTCCTCAATGGAAGGCAGGTTGGTAGCCATTGTTGAGCTAGAACATTTTATCTTTAGAGGCTACATTCTCTATTTAATACATGTCTTTGGTTATATCCTGTCACTTTCTCAAGAAGTGAGTTATCTGAATAGTGATTTGAGTTTTTTTCCCCTTCCTCAGACAAAATGGGATGAGTTCGACAACCGCACCCGTCTTAATGAGCGTCTTGACATTGTCAATCGATGGAAAGAAACTCTGGATAAGTGCCTCACCGACCTTGACACAGAAATCAATAGCTTGACTCAGGTACGTGACGGACTCATGTCTTCCTCAACCCATCCCATTCTCCAGGAAACTAGTAGCAAATCTGCCAAGTTCTGCAGTTCATTCTAAAGACACAACATCAAACCAGATCCTGTATTCCTTCTGAAATGGGTCATACAGGAAATGTCATGCTAAAAAAAACTACTGCTGTGAACCACTGTTTTCTCAGAACTGGTCACTTTAAGCTCAGAGCATTTGCACACTTCTGGTAGGAAAGACTGGTTGTGGATTGGAGCTAGCGCTAAATTTTGGGGAAAGTCTGAGGGCAGTAGCAAGGATGAAATGATGCAACATTATTTTGTTTTGAGTTTTGAGAGCAGTAAGTCCAGGTTTTGTTCCCCCACTCCTCTCCGTTTCCTCTTATCCTGGAGCAAAAAAGTTTGGAAGATCACAACACTCTTCCCTGAATTTGATGGAGCAATATAGGGAGTCCTTGACTTACAACACTTCATTTAGTGACCGTTCGAAGCAGGGGTGGGTTCCAGGGGTGAAATGCTCCCAGTTTGGACCAGATCACCTGATCCGGTAGCGATGGAGGCGGGTGGTTAGGAGAACTGGTAGCAAAAATCCCCCCTCCATGCCCAGCTGAGCCGCACAATCATCAGAGGCTTTTTTTTTAACTTTTAAAAGCATTTTTTCTACAACTACGGCCAAAAAAATGCTTTTAAAAGTAAAAAAAAAAAGCTTCTGATGATCGGGTGGCTCGTCAAAGGCATTTAAAAGAAAAAAAACTCTTGTTTTCTTTTAAATGCTCTGACGATCCAAGCTGAGTTCCCTGATCGGTGGAGGCTTTTTAAAAAAGCCTCTGCCGATCAGGGAATTCAGCTTGGATCGTCAGAGCCTTTTGAAAACATTTTTTTACAACCTCTTAGCCGAAGAGAACCGGCAGTAAGAAATTTTAGATTTCACCCCTGGTGGGTTCTACTTACTTTTACTACCGGTTCGCAACAGGATCGTGCAGATCGCCGATGACGACATCCGGGGCGGTGGGTGGAGCCTCCCACCGATTTTACTACCGGTTCTTGCGAACCGGTCCGAACCGGAAGCAACGCACCACTGGTTAGAAGTTATAATGGCACTGAAAAACTAGACGTATGCCCATTTGTCACACTTACAACTGTTGCAGCATCTCCGTAGTCACATGATCAAAATTCAGATGCTTGGCAACTTGGTTCATATTTATGACGGTTGCAGTGTCCCAAGGTCATGCGATCCCCTTTTGCGACCTTCTGACAAGCAAAGACAATGGGGAAAGCCAGGTTCACTTAACAACCACGCTGCTAACTTAACCAACGCAGTGATTCACTTAACCATTGTGGGAAGAAAGGTTGTAAAATGGAGCAGAGTTCTCTTAACAAATGTCTCGCTTAGGAAGCAACAGAAATTTGGAGCTCAATGGTGGTTGTAACTCGAGGACTACCTGTACATGTTTTACAAGACATACCTCTGTAGTTTTATCTTCTTAAACTCTTATATATAATGAGGTGGACAAGTAAATAAAGTCCAATATTAGAAAGACGGTGGTGTTAGAAACATGGATTGAAATACACTGCTATATTGTGCAATGCATTGCATTAGAACAGAGGTCTTCGAACTTGGCAGCTTTAAGACTTGTGGACTTCAACTCCCAGAATTCTGGCTGGAGAATTCTGGGAGTTGAAGTCCACAAGTCTTAAAGCTGCCAAGTTTGAAGACCTCTGCATTAGAATGTTGTTCCTAACATTGAGCTTCATTGTGCAGTGAATTAATTGATGAGACTTATCTACAAGTGTAAACTGAGCCTCAGCAAATACCGTATTTTTTGGAGTATAAGACGCACCTTTACCCCCCCTAAAAGGGGGTGGAAATTTAGGTGCGTCTTATACACCGAATGTAGCCCCGCCCACCCACTGGCCCCCACCCTTTGGCCTCTGCCTCGCAGCAGTTACCTCCTTGCAAGCAAACAGCAAAGAAAAAAAACCAGCTCCTTTCAGCTTCAGCACAGCCTCATTAGCACAAGTTGATTGGATCGGCCTCCCGACTCTCAGCTGATTTGCTCTCAGCTGTTTTGCGCAGGGCTCTGCTGCTTGCTGCAAAGAGGTAAATTGCTGGGAGCAGATTTTTTTCCCCCTTGTGCTAATCAAGCTATGCTGAAAACGAAAATGAAAGTAAAGCAGGCTGTTTGCTGTTTTCTGCCAGGAGGCAAAATTGCTGGGAGGCAGAGGCAGATTTCTTTTTCTTCTTTTCCTCACCACAAAAGGTAGGTCCGTCTTATACTCCAGTGCGTCTTATACTCCGAAAAATACAGTCATCCCCACAGAAACATGAATGAGTCTATTGTCTCCTACTGCTTCTCTCCAACCTTGTTCTGGCTGATCCTTGGAGAGCTGTCTGTTTCTCCTGCTTACTCTATTGTGAACCTCCCTTTTCAGATGAAGGAGGCAGCAGAACGTGCCCTCCAAGCGAAAAACCTGCCGTTGGATGTGGCCATTGAAAATCTCACTTACCGGGAGAGTCGCCGAGCCATTGATGTAGTGAAGGACCATGTGGAGGATGAGCTGCACAAGGAAGTGGAAGTGATTGATGCCATCAAGAGAGACCTTCAGCAGAAAGTCAGTGAGGGTTTTGAGCAGCTCTGGTGAGTCAAAAAAAAATTCTAAGGGGCAGGCAAGCAGAACGTAGTTATGGGGATCTTAAGGTAGGTTCATGAACTGTGGCTCATGAAAACAGAGATTGTCTTTTTTCTAATGCAGTCTTGGTTTATCGTTCACAGCCTCTTGCAGGAGGCCAGGCAGCAGTTAAATTTTGATCACCGAGGGAAGAAGGAAGCCCTGGAGATCGACCAGACCTGTGTTTCTCTCAGTGTCAACTCTCCCAATATCTCCTACAAAGTCAACCCCACTCGGCTGCCAATTGGGTAAGATTAAATGTCTAGAACAGGGGTCAGCAACCTGTGGCTCTGGAGCCGCATGTGGCTCTTTCAGCCCACTGCTGTGGCTCCCTGTCACTCAAAATATGTGTCACAACCGCCAATGTGCGACACCCACCAGCACGCGATTTATTGAGCTTTTCAACCCCTGGTAGGCCAACCATGGATAAATCCAAGAAAAGAAAAGTTTCAGAAGAAAACAGAATATTTAATTCAACTACATACGCTAGTTTTGTGGCCGCTCAAGAAATAGTCAGGCACGGGAAGGGTTTTGTGGCTCCTGGTGTTTTCTTTTCTGTGGGAAACGGGTCCAAATGGCTCTTTGAGTGTTTAAGGTTGCAGACCTCTGGTCTAGAAAGAAGAGATGGAAAACCTGACAAATAATGAATGAATGAATGAATGGACCATTCAAGTGAATTAATCTGACTTCCTTTTGGTTCCATTCAAATGGCAAATGGGATTTCTACTTTTATGGTACCTGGTGGAAATCCATCCATTATTCTACAGTTTTAGGCAGCTTCTCTTCTGTGCTATTTTAAGTCTTTGGGTATTTTTATGACTCTCTATTTTATTTCCAGCCATGGATCACCCTGGCAACATACACAGCAACATATCACTCATTGATTAAAACCCATAAAAATATAGTTTATAAATGGGTGAGATTTTCACACCGTGCCTTAGTTATATTCATTCAGAGTTTTATGGCAGTGAGCAAAAATTCCTTCAACCTGGCAGTTCTGTCTCATTCCACTTTGATAGGATTTGCACGGGAAAGTGCAACAGGACTCAGGTCTGCCCTGTTTCCAGTTCAATAGATTTCCCATACTTTCTCAACTAGTCAAATCTTATATAGTTGTGTATTTGGATTTATGTGGCCACCCAACTCAAACAATGCCACTTTGGGCAACTTACCCAAAAGGGCATAAATAAAAACAACGATCAACAATCAAATCAATAACAGATGATCTGGCTCACACTCGCCCACTGTCTGGTGAGAACTTACTCATCCATATCCAAACAATGAGGGAATAGTTATGTTTTTAAGACTTTCTTCAAGGCCGGCTCAATCCGAGCCAGCTGAGCACTAGAGAGATTACTCAAAGTCACCAAAAAGCCACCCCATCTAGGCCTCAGGAGGGGACCCCATTTTGGTCCACTCTATTAGAGGCAGTCCCAGAAGTAAGCCATGTCCTGTGCCACATAAGGGTTTACAGATGATGACTGTAACTTGAATGGCACTTAGAAGCTGACACAGAGTTAATAAGTCTTGCACAGAAGTGATGTTACGTGGCTAGGGTCTAAGAAAGTCAACTCATCATGGCCAATTTGCCGCGGCCAACTTGCTATGGGACAACTAGCCATAGTCAACTCGTAGTGGGACAACTCTCTGCAGCTCAATTCAATGCTATATTAATCATTTCATTCAGTTACTTTTGATATTGGTGAATATTGTAATTCTTGTATTTCTGTATCGGCTTTATTTTTGTTTTTATTAGCCATGGTTCCATCAAAACTAATGTAACTCTTGTATTGGTTGAATTCAGAGGTGGGTTTCAGCAGGTTCTGATCAGTTCTGGAGAACCAGTACTGGAAATTTTGAGTAGTTCGGAGAAGCGGTAAATACCACCTCTGACTGGTCCAGCCCCCATCTATTCTCTGCCTCCCGAGTCCCAGCTGATCAGGAGGAAATGGGGATTTTGCAGTAACCTTCCCCTGGAGTGGAGTGGGAATGGAGATTTTACAGTATCCTTCCCCTGCCACACCCACTGCCACACCCACTAAGCCCACAGAACCGGTAGTAAAAAAATTTGAATCCCAGCACTAGTTAAATTGTCCTGTGGAGAGTTAGCCATAGTAAGTTGGCTGTGGTGAGAGGTCCTGCGTCATGTTGGCCATTCCAACATGGCTGTACTGATTTTGCACATGGGCACACTTTCTTTTCACCTGTCTGTCGAATCTTGGGGATTTTGAGTGAGGGAAAGAGGGTGTCTGCTTGAAAGTGGCATGGATTTGAATTAAATAAACCAAACCAACAGAACATGTTTGGCTTTTGTAGAACAATCACACCAGAGCAGTGGGACCAGTTCAGTCAATACAACAAGGATCGGGCAGAGACAGAAATGAAAGCCTCCACAGAGTTGAGAGAGGCCATCGCTCTCACCATTGCGCAGGTTAATAATAATTTCGCTTCTAGATAACTTAACAGCAAGCAAATTGTTTCAACCACTTCATAATAGTAATAATAATAGTAAGAGCTCATTGATTAGCCATTAGGCCGCATCAGAATACAACATACAGAACAGTAATAAGACCACGTATAGCAAAGTAAAGATGACTTTACAGAAAATGTGACTTCAGTAACAGAGTGGTCAATGCCTGGAATGCACTACCAGACTCTGTGGTCTCATCCCCAAACCCCCAAAACTTTAACCTTTAAGCGCGAGCTGCACTGGCTCCCGGTGGTCTTCCGGGTGCGCTTCAAGGTTTTGGTTACCACCTTTAGAGCGCTCCATGGCTTAGGACCTGGCTATTTACACAACCGCCTACTACCACAAACAGCCTCCCACTGGCCGGTACGCTGTCATAGAGAGGGACTCCTCCAGGTGCCGTCGGCCAAACAGTGTCGACTGGCGGCCCCCAGGGGGAGGACCTTCTCTGTGGGGGCACCCAATATCTGGAACGAGCTCCCCCGGAGATACGGAGGATCCCGGATCTGCGCACT
>WNWU01000029.1:5812357-5814857 GCA_012654045.1 Ptyas mucosa | reverse complement strand
TCCAATGTTTAAATGGATATAGCATCATTCCGGCAGTCAATGCTTTAAAAAGAACAGTGTTAGGTAAAGTGATATTTAGGATATATATCATGCTTAGTTTAGATGTGAAAGCCCAGGTTGAAATTTCAACACATTGAATGAGTTCAGCCAGTTCTCATTCTCGGCCAAATTCATTTCACAGAACTGGTATGTCCTTGAAACTCTTGAAATTAAATGTGGATCGGGGTGAAATGCTACTGGTTCGGTCCGGTTTTCCCGAATAAAAGTACCGGTTCGGCTCCATCAAATACGATGATCATAAAAAAGGTGCTAGAATGTGCAGAAGCAGATAAATTAACAATGGATCTCAAAGACCGAGAGGAAACGATTTATTCCGAGACATGGAATAGATGGTATAGCTGGTTGGAGAAGAATCCAAAATTAATGTATAAATGTATAAACGTAAGAGAAGATATTAGAGAGGAGCGAAATAGTTATTGTGTAATAGATGGGTATAAATTGTAGTGAATATAGAAAGTAGTAAGTAATATATAAAATGTATGTGTATATAGTTGGTTAAAAGATCAAATAGATATTATCAAAGATTCCAGTATCGGAAAGCTGTAAAAATGTAACAAGGATGTTAAAGATGTAAATGTTGAATAAAAATTATTTTTTTTAAAAAAGTTACCGGTTTGGACGACTATCAGCTGTGCAGCAAGGTGTAGCTTTGCTAGAAAGCAGGAAATCCTGCTTTCTAACGAATCTAAATTGCGCAGCACAGCTGTTCCACCCCCTCACTGTTCTACTAACCTTAGAAAAGGCTTCTTAATCCTCCTTTTTCAGCGCTGCACAGCAGCGCTTGCAGTGCGCCTGTGCGCAAAGTGCGCATTTGGCACGGACTGCACATGCACACACAAAGCGAACTGGTAGCGAAGCGAACCAGTAGCAGACTTCAGAGCATTTCACCCCTGATAAGGATATGGTAGAAAAAAAACACCTCACCATGGCAGCTGTAATGGTGCAAAGCAAGCTCCACCCATTTCTAATGTGTATTTACATAAAAATAGGCGGAGTTTCAATTGCATCGTTGCGATTTCCGTCTTGAATTTCTGACCACCCCAGAGGGAGACCGCCAGCTGCAGACAAGCAAAACGGCTGTTAGCCCTATAAAGAGGAAAATCTCTCACACTTCTTTAATTACAGTTTCTCTCTTTTGACCTGAGTTTTTCCTTTCTAGACCGACAATGAGTTAGAAGCTCAACGTGTGGCTACCGAATTTGCTTTCCGGAAGAGGATCCATGAACTGGAAAAAGCTCTTGACGAGCTGAGATGGCAAGAAAAGAATGTTAGTCTTCAGCTCGGGCAGGAGGCTGATCAAATTTGTAAAGAAATCCTTCAGAGTTTGCACGTATAGAATGAATTTGGGTCAAGCTGAGGTGCTCCCAGGCTGGTAACATGGATTAACTTCAGAGAGATGCCCAGGGGATTAAACAAAGTATGGCTACAGTCATACAGTCATAAGTTATATTTTAAACAAGAACTTGAAAGTAGCTGAGAAAAGCTACGTTAATTCTTGTGGACTTTTTGTGCCTTACTCAGTTGCTCTCCTGCCAACATCATCATAACTTTCATGTCTCTCCCTCCCTATCACTCATCTCTAGCTATTTTTAAAAAAATGATAGAACTGCCCCAGTTCCTTCACAAAGTAACTTTGAGTAGTGGAGTTTATGCTTGCACTGGCTGCTGTTAATGAGAGAACATCAGAAGAAACTCCACACTTCCTTCTTAAAAAGGGGTTTCCTCCAGAAGTGTCCCCAAAATGCTTTTTCAAGAGGCAACTGAAGCTTCTTGGATGAAGGTGTTGAGGGTCTTCTGCAATACCAAGAAGGATGGAGCTGATTTAATTTGGGGGTGGTGGGGGTGGCAGGTACTACAGCAGAGAAGATGCATTTCCTGGGAGCCCCCAGACATAAGCCCTTAGCTGATAGGCAGGACATCTTCCCTGCCAGATCTAAAAAGATGAGCTGATGCACATGTTCTGTGGGTGATTTAATTGCCATCCTAAGGGGATAGAAAATTGGGTGCATCCACTTGGAGTTTCTGCCACTGTGTCAGGCTGGATCTAAATGTACAGTAATGCCAGGGCTGCATAAAGCTGTACCTGTAAGACTGTCAACATTTCAGGAATCTTAACCAGATTGTGCCCTAAAGAGGGTTAGCCCACTGTTGAATTACTGGATAGGGTAGATGGCATCATGCATTTGTGGGAAAGCAGCTCTGGATATTCCTGTACTCCAGGGGTCTCCAAACTTGGCAACTTTAAGACTTGTGGACTTCAACTCCCAGCATGGCTGGCTGAGGAATTCTGGGAGTTGAAAATGGCTAAGGCTAGGGCTAGGGCTAGGGCTAGGGCTAGGGCTAGGGCTAGGGCTAGGGGTAGAGTAGAGTAGAATAGAATAGAATAGAATAGAATAGAATAGAATAGAATAGAATAGAATAGAATAGAATAGAATAGAAT
>WNWU01000029.1:5783479-5812347 GCA_012654045.1 Ptyas mucosa | reverse complement strand
ATAGAATAGAATAGAATAGAATAGAATAGAATAGAATAGAATAGAATTTTTTATTGGCCAAATGTGATTGGACACACAAGGAATTTGTCTTGGTGCATACGCTCTCAGTGTACATAAAAGAAAAGATACGTTCATCAAGAATCATAAGGTACAACACTTAATGATAGTCATAGAGTACAAATAAGCAATCAAATCATACTAGGAAACAAACAGAACAATATAAATCATAAAAAAACAAGCAACATGGATATAACCATAAGTGGGAAGAGATAGGTACTAGTAAGGATAAGAAGAATAGTAATGCAGACTTAATAACTAGTTTGTCAGTGTTGTGGGAATTATTTGTTTAGCAGAGTGATGGCATTCGGAAGAAAACTGTCCTTGTGTTTAGTTGTCCTGGTGTGCCGTGCCCTATAGCATCGTTCTGAGGATAGAAGTTGAAACAATTTAAGTCCAGGATCTGAGAAGTGAAACATCTTCAAAGAAAAACAAGAAAGTCCAATTGCCTCTTGAAAAAGCACCTTTGGGACAACCATGACCTGGATGACTGAGAATCTCCATAGGCCTGCAGAGGTGTGAATATCAACTCCCAGAATTCCCCAGCCACCATAGCCATTGCTGAGAATTCTGGGACTTGAAGTGCCCCAGAAGATTGCCATAGGCAAAGCTCCATACATCTTACATTATGTACGTAGCATTAGTTTCTCCTGAGGTCTGGCCCAAGTCTTTATTGGTTCTACCATAGGAGCTCCTGCATGCAAAATTCACCCTAACGTGAGCTGTAACCCCATTCCTATGCCTACCTTTTACATGGAGTTGGCAGCATTTTTGAATCGCCAGGAAAAATACTAGGGAATTGGTCACCCATGCTTTCTATGCTCTATTTGTATGGTGTTTCTGAAAGCAAACCACGATTGTGTCTCTTCCAGACATTGGAAGAAATTGCTGACATGGAGGAGGACATTCGACGTCTGGAGGAAGATCTCCGAAGGAAAATGACCAGTCTGAAATTGGCTCACACTCGCCTGGAGACTCGGACTTACCGTCCCAACATGGAGCTTTGCCGTGACCAGGTACAGAATGCTTTTAAAGCTAGAAGGGCAACAGTGGGGACCAGAAATAACAATTGCACTGGGCCTTGTGATTATGCACGAAGGTGGAGAGAAAGCATAGCATTTCCATGAAAGAGATGTAGATATCGATAGAAGAGACTGCTTGTAGCTCAGGTTTGAACCGTGCGGTCCTTAATGCTTTCTGAGCTGGGTTGTTTTCTTGATCTGCACAGATGATGTTACTTTTCTGACCTAGGCTTTCTGAGGCAGTAAAACACACAAGTAGTCCCAAAAACCTGTTTTATTTTAACAGCTGTGAATTCTGTTCATTCACAGATGAATAGTTGAAATGAAATAGTTGTAAAGAGTCCTTCGGGATAAGGCTGATAATCACCCACCTTTATCTCCCTTGACACGTTGCCAAAGACCTAATTGGCAAAGCCACACGGAGTCCAGAATCAAACAGAGCTTCAGGCTTTAAACTGCACAGAATTAACAACGTTGCTTCCTGCAAAGTGCCCATGTGTCTTTGCTCCTCTTTTAAGTCTTATGGGAGGGGCCAATCATCTCCAAGCCTTACTCCCGAGTCGTCCCGTTTGTTTTAGCTATTCTTGCCTTCTGGCAGCTCTGCACATGTATGCACTGGGAACAGGCTCCCTCTGTTCCTCTGCCTAACTGAGGTCCGACTCTGGAGGCTCCGGAGGCAGCATGTACCTCTGCCTCTGACACAGAGCCCTCATCCGAGCCTTCCCCAGACTCCAGGACTGGCCCATGTTCCTCCCCAGCCTCCTCACTGTTCGACTCTGCTGCCAGCTCCGTAGGCTGCTGGCAGACCACAACAGTTACCCAGTTTGGTAATGAAATGTCTGCAATAAAACAACCCAGCTCAGAGAGCACCAAGGACTTCACAAGTGCTTTTGTGGAAGATTCTAGTTAGGATGAATCCTAGCGTCCACTTAATTTAGATGCAAGAAGATTGAGGGTGGCTGTTCTCTGTACAGGTAATCCTCACTTAATAATCGATTGTTTAACAACTGTTTGAAGTTACAACGGCCATGGAAGATGAGCTGTGATGGCACAGTGGTTAGAGTGCAGTACTGCAGGCTACTTCTGCTGCCTGCCAGCTGCCTGCAATTTGTCAGTTCAAATCTCACCAGGCTCAAAGTTGACTCAGTCTTCCATCCTTTCAAGGTGGCAAAAATGACCCAGATTGTTGGGGGCAATAGGCTGACTCTGTAAACCGCTTAGAGAGGGCTGTGAAGCACTGTGAAGTAGTATGTAAGTCTAAGTGCTATTGCTGTTGATGCTTTATGGCCCATGAAACACCCCTGGCCATGTCAGGTGGGTCAGACTGTTAATGGTGTTCTGTGTTCACATGATCATGTTTTATGATGTTTTCTGCCGCTTTCTGGGATTTTTGCCATTTTGTGGAGAAAAAAACACCCACCAATAAATGGGTTTGCTTAATAACTGCTGTGTTCACTTAATGACTGCCACGAAAAAGCCTGTAAAATTACTTCCAGTCACGGGGCCACCCCGACTTATGACTGCAGTTTAAGGTGAAGACTACTTGCGGATGTTTGTTTATTTTATTTATTTTATTAGTTCGATTTATATATGCCGCCCTTCTCCAGAGACTCAGGGCGGCTTACAATGCGTTAAGCAATAGCCTTCATATTTTTGTATATACCTGCGTAGTAGGGCTTTTGGGCCCCCCTGAGCGGTATTCTTTTTTATACAAAGTCAGCTTATGGCCCCCACAATCTGGGTCCTCATTTTACCTACCTCGGAAGGATGGAAGGCTGAGTCAACCTTGAGCCTGGTGAGATTTGAACTCACAGTAATTGCAGGCAGCTGGTAGCTAAGTGCTATTTAACAGCACTTTAGTCCACCGCACCACCAAGGCTCTTCAGATGTTGTGACCTAGGCCCAAGTAGTTATTACCAGATACAATCAGTCCTAAACAAACATATTTTATTAGAACAGCTGAGAATTACTTCATTCCCAGCTTAGTCCAAATTAATTCCCAACCTTTGTCTTCTTTGGCACCCTGCCAATGGCTTTACTTGGCAAAACCCCACGAAGTTCAGAAGCAAGAGACTTTGACAAGAAACAAATGTAGCAACGTTGCTTTCCTACAAAGATCCCAAGAGCCATTGCTGTTCTTTTAAGCCTTCTGGGAGGGGCCAATCATCTCCTGGCCTTACTCCTGAGTCTTCCTTTTTGCTTTAGTTGCTCTTGCCTTCTGGCAGTTCTGCGTATGCGCACACTAGGAACAGGCTTCTCCTGTTCCTCTGCCTCTCTACTATCCACCTCTGGAGGCTCCAGAGTCCACGCATCGCTCTCAGATGGCCCTGGCCCCATCTCTGCCTCCAATGCAGAGCCCTCGTCCGGGCCTTCCCCAGACTCCAAGACTGGTCCATCTTCCTCCCCAGCCTCCTCACTGTCTTGCCAGCTCCACAGGCTGCTGGCGGACCACAACAGCGGAACACAATTCTTTATAGCAGGAGGTGGTAATATGGAAAGAGTTATACTTCTCTAATCAGTCTGGCCTTTGCTATTTCTGAACCCTGAATTGCTTTCTTTCTGTCTCCTTAACTCTAGGCTCAGCATGGATTAACAGATGAAGTTCATCAACTAGAAGGCACAATAGCTGCATTAAAGCAAAAAATGGCACAGTCACAGTAAGTTTATTTTATTTATTTTATTTTTATTTGATTTATATGCCGCCCTTCTCCGGAGACTCAGGGCGGCTTACAGTGCGTTAAGCAATAGCCTTCATACTTTTGTATATTTATACAAAGTCAGCTTATTGCCCCCACGATCTGGGTCCTCATTTTACCCACCTTAGAAAGGATGGAAGGCTGAGTCAACCTTGAGCCTGGTGGGATTTGAACTTGCAGTAATTGCAAGCAGCAGATGTTAATAGATGTTAATAACAGGGTGCTTTAAACCACTGTACTACAGGCTCTGTTTGTAGTGTAGTTGTAGTGTCTATTTTAGTTCTAGTCGCACCTTAGGCACAAAGTCAGCTCGGTGACCTTGAGCCAGTCACTCGCTCTCGTCTCAAGGAAGAGGTTAATGGCAAGCCATTTCTGAAATCTTGCCAAAATAATTGCAAGGACTTGTCTAGGCCAGGGGTGGGCAACTGTGGCCCTTTTACAACCTGTGGACTTCAACTCCCAGAATTCCTGAGACAGTGAAGGCAGTCATGAGGAATAAAAAAATTGACTCAAAGGAATACAATATAAATACAGTGTATATCCATGTACACAACCATTCGTGCATAAACCAACCTTTGAATTTTTAACCAAAATACTGTGAAAAATGCACCACCTGCAGATAAGCCAATGGTGAAACTTAAAACATGAAAACGTTGAGGATCGTATTATCTGCGGGTGGTGGTATTTTGGTTAAAATTCAGGGGTCAGGTTATCCACGCATTGACTTATCCACAAGTACGAACGGTAAGTATGATGAACCTGATGAATGTTAACACCTTTGCATGCAACATGGTTTAAAAACACGGAGAACCTCTCCCGTTTATGTAGCTGCAAACCAGGGGTGAAATGCTCCTGGTTCAGACCAAATCGCCCGATTCGGTAGCGATGGTGGCAGGTGGTTCGGAGAACCGGTAGCAAAAATCTCTGCGCACCCCACCCCCCCCATGCCCAGCTGGGCCGCACGATCATCAGAGGCTTTTTTAAAAAAACTTTTAAAAGCATTTTTTCTATAACCTCTTCCGATGAAAAAATATTTTTAAAAGTAAAAAAAAAAAGCCTCTGATGATCCCGCGGCTCAGCTGGGATCGTCAGAGGCTTTTCAAAGCATTTTTTTCTGCAACCTCTTGGCTGAAGAAGTGGTAAAAAAAAATGCTTTGAAAAGTCTCTGACGATCCCAGCTGAGTTCTCTGATCGGCAGAGGCTTTTCAAAGCATTAGAAAAAATGCTTTGAAAAGTTTTTTTTAAAAAAAAGTTGGCCACACCCACCCAGTCACTTTACCCCCCCCCCCCAACCAAGCCACGCCCACAGAACTGGTAGTAACAAATTTTACATTTCACCCCTGATGCAAACACATAGGAATTTTAGGTCATAGTAAGAAGATTGTGTAAGGATATAGCGGTCTGGGAGAGTGTTAAAACATCAGCTGAACTGAAGTCATGACAGATGTACAATGGTATTAATTCAAAGCCAATTATATGTTAATTTGGCTTTAGCTTCCAAATAGAGGGGGACTGTGATTTTGGGATTTGGCTTATGCCATGCTACAATTTACACCACATCTGACTTTGTCTTGTTTTTGTAATGCAGTAGGATAAAAGGTATGTAAGATGTGGTTCTGTTTTTGCTCAGGGCTGCTCAGCAAGCTGCCAACGCTTTTCTGGGAACCTGATCTAAACTGTAATTATTTGCGTGCTTAATAAATTTGTGTTGTGTCTTCAAAGTGGTTTGGTGGCTTTTAGAAGATTCAGGTTTTAGCCATAACATGGCCAAAGATCAACAAGGGAGGGAGGGGGAAGGGAGGAGGCTGAGTGAGCAAACTCAAAGCAAACTAGATTATATAAAATAAGTCAAGTGAGATTGCAGCATTTTTTTTTTCAACTGCGATATAGTTAAGGATTTTAGTGCCGTTTTTTTTTTTATTGAAAAAGTTTTAACAATACAAATTTTTCCCCCTTTCCCCCCCCCCTCCCTAGCCACAGATTGTAGAATACATGTAAAAAGAATATATAAATCCTTCCCATCCCCACCCTAACCCTCCCCCTCCTCCCTCTTCCCTCCCCCCCTTGACTTCCATTATATGCAATATTAATATTCCCAAACAATATATATGTTATTCAAACTTCCATATCTTTTTTCTATATTTACTAACATACTAACATAGTCATCTCAGCTAAAAGCGATATAATATTTTCTAGTCTGATACTTATTCTGTACATACTCAATCCATAATTTCCATTCCTGTATATACTTCTCATGCGTCTGATCTTTTAAAAAAGCTGAAACCTTTGCCATTTCTGCAAATCCAGCCATCTTCTGGGTCTATTGATCAACCGTCGGTAAAACATCACTCTTCCAATGTTGGGCAATCAACAACCTAGCTGCTGTCACCATATACAAAATCAATTTAGTTTCACCCAGTGTAAAGTCTTTAACTATACCCAATAAAAAAAATTGCGGAGAAAATTGTATTTTTTTCTTTAAAACATTTTGCATAACCCACCAGATTTTTATCCAAAAAGCCCTCACTTTCCTGCAGGTCCACCAGATGTGATAATATGTAGCATCTAAACAATCACATCTCCAACATTTTGGCTGCACATTAGGGTACATGCAAGACAATTTCTTGGGGTCTAAGTGCCATCTATAAAACATTTTATAAAAATTTTCTCGTAAATTTTGTGACTGTGTAAATTTAACGTTCTGAACCCATATTTTTTCCCATGTTTCCAACATAACTGGTTGAGAGAAATTTTGTGCCCATTTAATCATACAATCTTTAACTAGCTCATTTTCTGAGTCTCTTTCTAACAAAACATTATAAACTCTCTTAATGTGCATTGGACCTGTCCGCTTTATCTGTTCAACCAATTCTACTTCATATTCCATTAAACCAGTTTGTTGATCTTCTTTCCATCTCATCTGTAATTGATTGTACTGCAACCAAGTCAACGATTTCCCTTCTTCCAACAGCATATCCAAAGTCTTCAATCGCCACCTGCCCTCTTCAAAGTAAAGTAACTCTTTATATAAAAACCCCCCGAGTGACTTAATATTTGTATTCCACATGGTATCAGCGAGATCCAGCCAAAACGGAATCTTATAATCCCAATTAGTTCGGTGCCTTCTCCAGACTCTCAGCAAGGCATTTCTAAGTAAATGACTGTTAAACACTTTATCCACTTTGGTATCATAAAATAAGTATGCATGCCAACCCCAAACCAGGTCATGGCTTTCTATATTCAACAAGTCAGTCTTAGTTTTCCCAAACCAATCACTTAATTGTATCAATGCAGTTGCTTCATAATATAATCGAAGGTTTGGGAGTTTAAGACCACCTCTCTCACGAGTATCTTGCATTATTTTCAGTTTGACTCTTGGTTTTTTATCATTCCAAATAAATTTGTTCAGTCCTTTTTGCCATTCTAGCAATGGTTTGTCTGATTTAAGCACCGGTATCATTTGAAATAAAAAGATCAGTCTAGGTAAAACATTCATCTTTACTGCTGATATTCTTCCAAGCAGTGATAACTGCAGTTTCTTCCAGTTTTGCATATCTTTTTGTATCTTTTGCCACAGAACCTCATAGTTATTTTGAAACAGTTTAGCATTGGAGTCTGTGATTTGTACTCCTAAATATTTGACCTTTGAAACAGTCTCGAAGCCTGCCATTCTTTCCAGTTCCTTTTTTTTGCTCTCTGTCAGATTTTTGACAATCATTTTAGTTTTTTTCTGATTCAACCTGAAACCAGATACCATGCCATACTCTTCTATAATATTTTTCATCTGGATTATTGAGTTCATAGGTTGTGATAGGGTAACAATCAGGTCATCTGCAAATGCCTTAATTCTATAGTCCTTTTGCCTTATAACTATTCCAGTCAAGGAATTCGAGTCCCGTATTGCATTGAGTAAGACTTCTAAAGTTAAAATAAATAATAACGGGGATAATGGACAACAAATAATGGATTTTAGTGCCGTTTTTGTGCATTTTCTTCCGAGCATGGCAGGAAGTTGTGAGTTCAGTTTTCAGCAACGGTCAGAGGGGATGTCTAAGGCTGCAAAAAGATGGTGTGTGGGCTGTCTGTAACCCTGTGGCTGCAGTTGCCCACCTCTGCAGTAATTACTGCAGAAATAATTACTGTGAAATAATTAAATCTGATTGCAAATCAAATCAATACGTATCTTGTTTTTATGATTGTACGCCACCTAGAGGTTTCTCTAGGTAAGATGGGTGACATAAAAGATAAACAAACAAACAAACAAATAAATAAATATTTATTAGCATATGGCATTATTACAATAGCCAGAAGACCACAGTGCTATTGCAGAGCAGTAGTTTGGCTTGCCAAAGTACCAGCCCTGTTATAGGACACACTTGCATGCTTCCCAGGTGTCCCACATCTAATACGGTATTTATCAAGCTTGACTACTTTAATATGTGTGTACTTCAACTCCCAGAATCCCCCAGCCAGGATGAGTTGAAGTCTGTTTATCTCAGGCAAGCTGGCTTTGCACCAAAGAGAAAGATAAGCAGTTCTTCCTGCGGTATCAACCAAGGCCCCCTCCCTTCCTGGAGCTGCCTCACAAATGGGCACTGTATGCAGGAAGGTTCAGAGCTGTTAGGAAACTGCCTGCCTGCACAGAGCACCAGCTCGTCTCCTTACCACTGAAGTGGTACCTATTTATCTACTTGCATAGAACATGCTTTCAAACTGTTAGGTGGACAGAAGCCGAGGAGAGTTATGGGAGCTCACCCTGCTACACAGTCCTAGGACATGAACCGCCAGAGCAGAAACCATCTCTGGTGTCATAAAGCCACCATGCCTCAAACAAAGAAACAAACAAAGAAACAAACAAACAAACAAACAAATTTCATTTGGTCTAACCTATTTTGAGAGATATATAAAAGCTTGTCCTACTATCCCTAGATCCATAATAAACAATAGCTGTTAGCAGTGTGTTCACAGACATGTTGTCTTCATGGAGCTGTATTAGCTAAAATAGTCATCAGCTAAGAAATCTGCCTATGGGGGAAAAAAACTTCTGGTCCATCATACTTTTCTCTTTAAGGGAAAGTGCTTTTTGATGGTGGTGGGAAGGGATAATCTTGCAATATCAGTTGGGAAATCGTGTTGCTCACTCCCTTTACTAGTTTCAGATGTTTCCTGTTTTTGTCCCAGTAAATGTTAGAATAAGATTGAAGTGGGAAGATTGACGATTTTTAGTTCACCTGGAATGAAGCTGCAACCATCTCCTCTTCCTTTTTGCAGGGATGCTTTGGATGCCCTCTATAAACACCTGTACCGCATCCAGACAGATATTTCCTACAAGATGAACTCTCTAGTGCTGGATAACAAATGCATGGATGGCAGGCGAAAGCTGACAGTTCCGGCTGAGAAATTTGTGCCAGAGGTGGACACTTTCAACCGCACGACCAACCGTACTCTTTCGCCTCTCAAAAGTCGGCAACTGGAGCTGGCCTAGGATATCTGAGAACGTCGTAGACCTTTGCAGGATTGATCTCCAACCAAGCCAGGCTACGGTCTGGGTTAGGACGACTCAAGTCATCTTCTCTTTGCCCCTTCCCAGAGTTGTGTATTCGCCCTTTATTTGATTCTCACAGCTTTGGTATATTGCATGAAAAAAAGTTGGATAACTAATTAAAAAGGCTGCCCTTGCTGTTGTCAAGCCATTAAGATTCAGGAGTGGTTTTTGATGCTATTTGAGATTTCTGACAAGCTTGCTTCAACTTGTGCACAGCTAGACATTTCATTAGTGCCAGGTGCTGGAGAAAAATCTGTAGGAGGGGAACTCCTGAATTTCCATCCCATTTAAAGAGTTTTCTCTCCTTTCTAAAGATGAGGTTAATTTTGCCTACTTAAGCAGGATCCTGAAGTACTTCAGTCTTCCAAATTTCATGATGGGTTTTGCAAGAAAGCGCCAATCATCACAGGGACCTGGGTTGAAGTGGTTGGTTGGAATCAGGAAATAAATTCATTCCTACGGATCTGCCAAGGGAAAGTAAGGAGGAAGGAAACAATTCAGGAAGTAAGAATACACAGGAGCTTGACTGACGAGAGTTACACAAACAGAAGATTAAACCAGATTGGATCTTGTTGCGCAACAGTCTAGAACAGGGTTGGGCAACTATGGCCCTTTTTATGACTTGTGGACTTCAACTCCCAGAATTCCTGAGCCAGCCATGTTAGCTCAGGAATTCTGGGAATTGAAGTCCACAAGTCATAAAAGGGCCATAGTTGCCCACCTCTGGTCTAGAAAGATCATGTAAACGCTGGAAAATACTGGTAGTCCTCAACTTACAACCAAAACTGAAACTAAAATTTATCTTGCCAAGTTGAGTTTTGTCCTGTTTCAGGACTTTTCCTACCACCGTTGTTAAGCGAATCATTGCCGTTGTTAGTAACCGGGCTGTTAAGTGAATCTGGCTCCCCCCCCCCTTGACTTTGCTGGTCTCACGGTCGCAAAAGGTGTCCAACAAGCGATCTGAGGTCACTGCAACCCTCACCGATATGAACCAACCGCCAAGCATCCCAACTTCGGCCCCGTGACTTCGAGGATGCCGCCATGGCCGTTAAGTGTGAAAAGTGGTCCTAGGTTGCTTTTTTTTTTCCAGGGACGGCATAACTTTGAACGGTCACTAAATGAATGGTTGTAAATCAGGGGTCCCCTGGCTGGAGAATTCTGGGAGTTGAAGTCTACAAGTCTTAAAGCGGCCAAGTTTGGGGACCTCTGTTGTAAATGAACGGTCGTAAATCGAGGACCACCTGCCATAATTTTTAATAGCAGTAATAAGAACTGTAATAATAATTTCCGTTAACGGAGGACCAAAAAGTGAACTGTGTCTTCTAACTTTCCCTGATTCCCATCTGGCTACCGGGGCGGCACATCTGGACTGGAGGCCGGCCAGCGAACGAGAGTTCGGAGAAGGGGCGGGGCTTCAGCGAGAGGGGCGGGGCTTCGTGGGACTGCGCGGCTCACCTGGCGCCGCCGGGGGCGGAAGAGGAGGGGGAAAAAGGGGGAGGCGGGGCCGGAAAGAAGCCCCGCCTCCCTCCTTTCCCCTCGCGCAAGATGGCGGCGAAGGTGCTTCAGCTGACGCGGAGCCGCTGCCGGGGCTGCCTTCTCGGGGCTCTTCTGGGCGACTGCCTGGGCGGCGACTTCGAGGCGCGGGAGTCGGTCAGCGCGCCCGAGCTGCTCCGCTTCGTGCTTGCCCTGAGGCCGCTGCCATCGCCGCCTCGGCAAGGCCCGGCTGCGGAGCCCGGCGAGGAGAGCGGCGGCAAGTCTGAGGGCAGCCGTGTTGCGAGTGAGCAGGGCGGGGAGGCCTGGGCGGATCCAGTGGGTCGCTCGCTCTTGGCCTGGCCTGGATCTCTGAGGGGAGCCGCCCGCAAGGGAGAGGGGGCACGAGGATCCCCGCCCCCCCCCAGTTAGGAGGCTGTGCTTGGATTCCTCCCTCCCCCACACAGATTTTGTTTTATTGGCTATGTCATTTCTTTATTTTACTTTTACCTTTTCCATTGGGTTTATCATTTTGTCATTTCCTTTCCTTTTCCATTTCATTTTTAATATTTTAATAAATAACTTTATTATAATACTTACATTATAAATATATACATATATATATGAATATGCATATACATATACACACAACATATATAATATAATTAATATAATTAATATAATATAATTGATATAATGTAATGTAATGTAATGTAATGTAATAATCTTCTGCTGGCTGCCACAATTTCCATTGTGTTTTTCATTTTATTATTTCCTTTCCTTTTCCATTTCATTTTTAATATTTTAATAAATAACTTTATTATAATACTTAGATTATAAATATATACATATACATACACATATGCATATACATATACATATACACACACACATATATAATACAATATATATATAATATAATATATAATATAATTGATATAATATAATGTAATGTAATGTAATATAATAATCTTCTGCTGGCTGCCACAATTTCCATTGTGTTTTTCATTTTATTATTTCATTTCCTTCAAGCCTCCAAAATGACCCCAGTCAGGTTCGCTTCAGAGTTGACAATGTAAACCGCTTAGAGAGGGCTCTAAAGCACTGTGAAGCGGTATCTAACTCTAAGTGCTATTGCTATTTCTTTATTATTGTGGTTGGGCCTAAAACTTGGCTGTTTTAATTCTTGTTCCCTTCATAGGGTGGGAAGGGCAAGATGGGAGGGGGATGGGACCCTTTCAGATAAAAGGTTCAAGCTGCTTTTGCTGGCTTCTCCGCTGTTCTTGTAATTACAGCTAACTAAGAAGGATAAAAGTGGTGTGGTTAAATGTGTGGCAACATTGCATCACCAAGAGGGCAGGAATCACTGCCTGGATTTGCAAAGAGGGACAATTTATTGCTGTGGTTTCTATCTTGCCAAATAAGTGGTTCATGAAAGCTTGCTTAAATTACTAATGCAATATTTGCATGTTAAGTTATTGTGACTACAGTTAGAATATTCATGTCAGTTTGCCAAATTTATATTCATTAAACAAATTAGTAGACTTATCAATGAGACAACTACCCCTTTACCGGCAAGGAGAAATTATGCCACCATTATTAGTGACACTACCATTACATTAGGTTGCAATTAATATTAATGAAGAATTGCCAGATTGCATTTAATAAAAAAATGTTTCATAAATATCAGCCAAACTTCTGAAAGTAGTATTGGATTTTATTTAAATTATGGACTTTTCAAAAATTATAATTAAAACAATTTTATATTATGATAATTCAAATATTACAATTCTGTACTTTAAAAATACAATTAAAACATAACATGATTAGGAGTTTAGTGGCACAAATGGTTAAAATGCAGTACTGCAGGCTAATTCTGCTGACTGCCGGTTGCCAGCAGTTCGATTCTCATAGGCTCAAGGTTGACTCGGCCTTCCATCCTTCCGAGGTCAGTAAAATGAGGACCCAGATTGTTGGGGGCAATAAACTGATTCTGTAAACCACTTAGAGAGGGCTATAAAGCACTGTGAAGCAGTATATAAGTGTAAGTGCTGTTGCTATTTTTTTTAAAAAAGGAAACCTTTCCCCTAAGAGAGAAGATTGTAGAATTTCTCATCTGTACAATACAATTTCAACTACTTGAATACAGATAATCTTTGACTTGCAACCATTGTGAAGCGATATATAAGTCTTAAGTGCTATTGCTAAAATTAAAATTTATTATATTTTATTAACCTTCCAGTGTTTAACATGACAAAATTGTAGCCTAAGAAGAGATGGATTGAGTCACTTTGTGGCCACAATGCCAGAAATAATTTGTCCTCTTTCACTTTGTCCAGCTTTTCTTTCTGTGATTCACTTTTAGCTGTTGAGCTGAAAAGAAAAATTAAGGCAACATTCCTGTTTACTTTTAAGGTGAGGTAAGGAGTAAACACCGAGTTTATGGACTGCATTTCAAGATTCTCCATTTTGGGTAAACATTGTATGTTTGATCCAAAGCCTGTAAGGTTCCCTTTAAATTCAGGAAGTTTTTTTTTTAGTCGCCAGCCGTACAGAGGCTTAGCGATGGAGTTTCATATTTACTCATGTCTCTGTATAGGTACCGTGTTTCTCAGAAAATAAGACTTTTAGACTTGAATAAGTCTAAGCACTTGGGCTTATTTCCGAGGCGGTCTTACTTTTTTTGAGGTGCAGCAGGTCAGACCCATTGAGCTTTATGTGCCATGGATGCACCATTGCCTCCATTCCGAACCTTCAGCGTTCGGAATGGAGGCTTTTTGGTGAACGGGAGGAAAATGGTGAAGGGGATTTTGCTGCCTGTCATCCTTCCCTCAGTCTGTGCGGATACTGTGGCCCGCCAGCGGCCTGTGCATATCATGGCTGATCCCGACGATGAGGAGGTTGGTGTGGGATTGCGCCAGCAGCCTGCTCAGCCGGTGCTCGCATCGGACAGTGAGGAGGCTGAAGAGGATGTGGTGCCAGAGGCAGAGACTCAGCCTGGGCCTTCAGAACCTCCAGAGGCTCCTTCAAGTGGAGAGAGCGAAGTAGAGGAGCCTCTCCTCAATGCTGGAGCACGCAGGGCTGAAAAAGGCAGGAGTGGCTACTCAGGAGGAGGAGGTCTCCTCGAGAGTAAGGTTTGAGGATAATTGGCCACTCCCTTAGCCTATTTAAGTCGCACACAGTTAGTAATTTCTTGCTGGAAACAACATGTAATTATTACAGAGCATTTGGAGAGTGAGTGTCTTATCATATCTTGTTTTCTGGGCTGGTTGCCAACCTTTGCAGGACTTTGTTTATTCTTGGTACGTTATAAATTTGATAAGGACCGTTGGTGTGTGTCACAATCCTTGGGAATCCGGAGCTGGGGCAGAACACTTACTGCCTTTAACACTGAGAGAGCTTCTAATGTACTTGCCTTTATTGGAACAGTTGGAATACACTCAGAGATGTTTCTGCCTTGGAAACAGCTCATGTTGAATTGTATAGTACAGTCAAACATCAGTGCAGGGAATATTTTGTGGCTTTTTGTATTAATGTCACAAACTAAACGTCTATGGAGATTCTCAATCATCCAGGTCATGGTTGTCCCAAAGGTGTTTTGAAAAAGGTGTTTTTCAAAAGCAAAGGGAAAAAGCAAAGCAGCTGGCCGCAGAGCTTCCTGGTTTCAGCGAAGCAGCCCAACAAGCAGAAGCGCTGCGCCCACAAAGAGAAGGGCAAAAGCGATATTTACGCTGCCCCAAGGGGCCAGCAGGCTGCAGTTGCAGCCAGACAGTTGCCGCCCCCACCCCACTCGTACCGCCACTCGTGCTGGCCACACCCATCCCTCCCCCAGGCTTATTTTCGGGTTAAGGGTAATATTAGGCCCACCCCCTGAAAATTAGGGTTGGGCTTATTATTGGGGTGTATTGTGTAGTCCTTATCTCCAATTGCTTTGCAACCATTCAAAGTTATGGCAGGCCTTCCTGGGATTGGAAGTTCCAATGACATCCCTTCACACAGTGACTGCATTTCAGGCGGTAGGCAACTGGGTTGCATTTATGACCATTTGCAGCATTCTTTGAAAATAGAAACAAAATATGTGAGCTTGCGTATATACTCTCCGTGAATAATATATATTGCTTTATTGTTTGCTCCCTAGAAATCCTCTATTACAGCGATGACACAGCCATGGCCCACTCGCTAGTTAGGTCACTGTTGGCCAAGCAAGATTTTGATGAAGTGGATATGGCAAAGAGGTAAGGCATGTGGCTGTCTTCAGACAGAGGAAATACTATTGGATTAGGTAGAAGTATGAATTCGATGGCGTGAAAATTTAAGTTTGTGCAATCTGGCCTTATTCAACTTTGAATATAAATGAGATTTGCCTTAGAGAGGTTTGCTTGGTATGGTGGAGAAAATGAAAATGGTCTCTCTAATCTCAAGGAATAAGCAGTATCGCATTCCCAGACCTCCTTTGTATTGGCAGAAAACAGAGAATATCCCAGATACTCTTTGATATCTTGAATTCTCTTCAGCACAAGTCCCATCTATTGCTCTGCCTGTATTTTATGAATCCAGGTGGAAAGTAATGTTGGAACAGCTGTAAAATAGTCATCAGGAGTAGGCTGATGTGGATTTATCCTCGCACAACACACTTAAACATGAATTGCCAAGTGCCAGGAAAATCAGAAGATCATTCTAGGCCAGGAGTGTCAAACTTGATTTCATTGAGGGCCGCTTCAGGGTTGTGTCTGACCTTGGGAGGCCAGGGTGGGCCTGGCCAGCTCGGCATCACTCGTGTTGGGGCGCCTGTGATGGCTGAAGTGCAATGCCAGCAAAAAAAGGGCTCTTGAGCTCCATTTTTAGCTGTGATGGCCTCCTGCAACCCTCTGCCAGGGAAAACAGAGCTCGGGAGGCACCGCGGGCTGGTCCTTCGCTGTTTCCATGGCAACCCCAGGGGCAGATCTAAGCAACCTGCGGGTCAGATCTGGCCCCAAGGCCTTGGGTTTGACATCCCTGTTCTAGGCAGTTCAAATGAGTATAAAGATTTATTGCAAGCTTGGACTCTCTACAAGAATCTGAGCTACTAACGGTCAAAGCAAACTGGCGGTAGATAAGAGTCAAAGGAATTCAAGATCTCTTGTGGGCGCGAAGCGACTCATGACCGATGATGCATTTGACCCCTCCCTCGGGCTTAGCCTGGTCATCTACATGAACAACTGCTTTTTAACCTTATTAATTTTTTATGCCGCCCTGTCTTGTGTGTTATGCAAATCCAGGCGATTGGGTTAAATCATCGAAATCCTAGAATTAATTACAGAGCCGTGGACGTTATCTTGATGAGTTACTACAGAGGTCTTCAAACTTGCCAGCTTTAAGACTCCCAGAATTCTCCAGCCAGAATTCTGGGAGTTGAAGTCCACAAGTCTTAAAGCTGCCAAGTTTGAAGACCTCTGAGTTAGTATGATCAGTTAATAGCCCCCTACGTGAATTAAACAAATCCGCCAAATAACACCCCTAGGGCTTAACCTATACCAGTGATGGCTAACCTTTTTGCCGTCGTGTGCCAAAAGTGGGGGGAGCGTGGGAGGTCGCAGGTGCCTGTGCCCACATCCATAAATCAATGCGTCCCGCCCTCTTGCGCATGCGCACATGACCCCCCACACTTCCCCCTGCTTTTGGCACGTGATGGCACAGTGGGCCCAGTAGACCCGTTTTCCCTCCTCCCCAGGCTCCAGAGGCTTTCTAGGAGCCTGGGGAGGGCAAAAACAGCCTTCCCCATCCCCCCGAAGGCCTTCCGGAGGCCGGAAACAGCCAGTTTCCAGACTTCTGGTGGGACCGGAAGCCCTGAAAATCAGTTGGCTGATGTGCGCATGCACGCTGGAGCTGACCTAGGGCAACACTCGCATGCCCACCAATATGGCTCCGCGTGCCACCTGTGGCACCCGTGCCATAGGTTCGCCATCACAGACCTATACCGTTTAATAAAGCCCTCTTCTACTGTTGTTAGCATCTTTCCAAGCAGATGGAATGCAAATGGATTATTTTGTAACCCAAGTCTTCTCCCGTCAGGTTCGCTGAAGAATATGAGAAGGATCCTGACCGATCCTATGGAGGCGGTGTGGTGACTGTATTCAAGAAACTGCTTAGTCCTAAATGCAGAGATGTGTTTGAGCCAGCAAGGCAGCAGTTTAACGGGAAAGGTTCCTATGGGAATGGTGGCGCCATGAGAGTAGCAGGCATTTCATTAGCTTACTCCGACGTTCAAGATGTAAAGAAGGTGAGTTAATTGTTTTAGATGCCACGCCAACTATTTCAACAGCACTTGAAAGCATTTACACATAGCAATCCTGTTTGATGTAACAAGCTAAGATATGCCTTGATAGTGGAGTTGTGTCTCAATTTATATCCCCAAATTAGCTAGAGGTAGTCCTCGACTTACAATCTGTATTGAGCCCAAAATTTCTGTTGGTAAATGAGTTAAGTGAGTTTTGCCCCAGTTTACGACCTTTCTTGCTGTTAAATGAATCGTCACAGTTGTTAAATTAGTTGCAGGGCTGTTAAGTGACTCTACCTTCTCCATTGACTTTGCTTGTCAGAAGTCACAAAAGGGGATCACATGACCCCAGGACACCGCGACCGTCATAAATATGAGTCAGTTGCCAAGCATCCGAATTTTGATCCCAGGACTGTGGGGATGCTGCAACAGTCATAAGTGTGAAAAATGGTCTTAAGGCACTTTTTTCATGCCGTTGTAACTTTGAATGCTCACTAAATGAATGTTGTAAGTTGAGGACTACCTGTAGTTTGAAACCACATATAAGGGGCTGTCCGGGAATTTTATTCTTTTTTGTTTGTTATTTTCTCTTTCTCCTTCTACGTGAGCTTGCTTGTTTTCTTGCAGATGTTTCGTTACCTGAACTTGATAATATTATCAGTAAGAAAACAAGCAAGCTCAGAGTACCAAGGACTCTTTCTTCATTTAACCCTGAGCTACAAATATTCTCCTTTATTGGTCTACTACTTTCATCATGGATGGTCTGCCAATATTTCTGGGAAATTGAATGCCTTTGTAGCAGGGGTGAAATTAAAAAATTTCCCCTACCAGTTATGTGGGCATGGCTTGTTGGGAGGTCATGTGACTGGGTAGGCGTGGCCAACTCGACATCACTCATATCGAGGGGCTCCTCATCGGCTCCTCCCCTCCCAGCCACTCCTTGTCGTGAATGGCAAGAAAATGGGGAGGGGAATATTCCTGCCTACCATCCTTCCCTCAGTCTGTGCTGAGATTGAGGAATGGATGACAGGCAGGAAAATCCCCTTCTCCATTTTCCTGCCTTTCACAAAAACGGCTCCATTCCAGCTGCTCCCACTTCTCCCTCCCATACACCTCCCTCCTGGGGACTATCTTAAAGTGACAGGCTGCAGCAGCTCCGTTCTGAATGGAGGGAGAAACGTTATCATTCTCTCTGCTGCATATAACATTGAATTCTGTGGCAGAGAAAATTCCAATTTTTCCCCCTTCATTCAGAACGGAGGTGCTGCTCCCTTTATGGTTCTCTCCTGGCCTCCTCCCTCTTGGGGACTACCTTAAAGGGACCGGCTGCAGCAGCTCCGTTCTGAATGGAGGGAGAAAAGTTAGCATTCTCTCTGCTGCATTTAACATTGAATTCTGTGGAATATTGAGCGGCCGGAAGAGGTGAATGGCAACTGGCCGAGCATGGGTGGGGCCAAGGAGGAGTAATTACTACCGGTTCGGCAAACTGATGCCCATAATCCCTAGCGGTTCGCCCGAACTGGTCTGAACTGATAGGATTTCACCCCTGCTTTGTAGCTACCATTAGGCTTGCTTGAGGTGGAAATTCTCAAGGAATGCAGTCTTGTGAAGGGTATGTCAACGATCCTTTTCCTAGCAAATACTCTCAGAGAAGGAATAACATTGAAACAGTTGATTTCTAATGCCAAGAAGTCTAGCAATGGCATCAGATGTAAACATTAGGGAGCAGTATTAGAACAGAATATGGATTTTCTTTTCCAGAAGAGCCATAAAATTAGCCGTTAAGGAATGCTGTGAAAATCAGTAGTGCGTTGAGTTACGAAGGAGATTTAGACACGTTTATGGAGAAGGTGTTCATCCAAGATGTTCAACAAATTAAGTCATATTTTGGACTTTTCTAGCTTAAATGCACAGTGCACTTTTCCTTAAACACACATTCTGCATATCTGGCATATCTTGTTTTTAGGTGTCCTTCTGAGAACCAGCAAGTTAAACATGCATAACAGATGTACATGCCAATCACGTAGAAACTCTTCAGATCTGCTCCTTAAGTACCCGTAGTCGGTTCAGAGCTCTTTTGTTCAGATAAGAAAACACAGCTATTTTTAATCAATTCCTCTCTGTATGCCTCCCATGAATTCCATCCTTTGTTTTTGGTTGAATTGATTTTCATCAGCGATCACAGCCTTTCATATTAGGATGACTAAGACAGAAGTTCTCGAATAAAAATCTGTTTATTGATTTGCAATTCATTTTCCCTGCAAGGTCAGGCAAACAAGTATAAACATATCTCCTTAATGAGGCCTATTCACTAAGCTTTGAGTAAGACTTTACTGCCTTGAGTAGTTAACTAGCTTATATTTGGTATATGTGGAAAAATCATAGAAATTATGTTAGAACCAATGAAGCTGAAAAAGAAATTTAGAAAGCAGTTGCCACAAGGTACGATACCAACCATCTCAAGGGACATGACCTCAGGACACAGCAACGATCATGAGTCGGTTGTCAATAATCTGAATTTTGATCACATGATCATGGGGATGCTACAAAGGTAGTAAGGGTAAAAAATGGTCATAAGCAGTAGTGGGATTCAGCCAGTTCGCACCCCTTCGGGAGAACCGGTTGTTAACTTTCTGAGCAGTTTGGCAAATTGGTTGTTGGAAGAAATAATTAGGGCAGAGAACCGGTTGTTAAATTACTTGAATCCCACCACTGGTTATAAGTCACTGTTTTCAGTGCCGTTGTAACTTCAGTCAATAAACAAACTGTTGTAAGTCGAGGACTATCTGTAGTTGTATGGATATCAGCCTTGTTTGTCACAATCTAAAACGGGGGTCTCCAACCTTGGCAACTTCAAGCCTGGAGGACTTCAACTCCCAGAATTCAATTCTGGGAGTTGAAGTCCCCAGGCTTAAAGTTGCCAAGGTTGGAGACCCCGCTCTCAAAGAAATGCACGACCTTATAAAAAACAAAACATTTTAAAAAGTCTAAAAAAACAAAATTCTGGGAGTTGAAGTCCCCAGGCTTAAAGTTGCCAAGGTTGGAGACCCCGCTCTCAAAGAAATGCACGACCTCATAAAAAACAAAACATTTTAAAAAGTCTAAAAAAACAAAACAAAACAAATGTTAAATTCTAGACTGCCATTGTCCCTGACTGTTCAACGCATCAAATTATTGATAAAATTTAAAATTGCCTCCGATGATTATCTTTATATGAAATAACTCACTCTTAAAAACCATGCTTGACGTATCTGACTTTTATGTGGTTGTGCTGTAGCGCTTCCTCTGCGCTGCCAGCAGTAGCCAAAACAAATACAGGCCGTCCTCAGCTTATGATTACAATCGGGAACAGAGCTTCTGTTGCTAAACAAAGCAATCGCAGCTACGCCCGATTTTATGATCTTTTTTTTTTTTTGCCTCCTTTTTTAAGCGAACCGTACGGTTGTTAAAACGAATCTGATTTCCCGTAATGACTTTGTTTGTTGGAAGGCCACAAATGGTGATCATGTGACCATTTGTGACCATCTTTGTGTCACAAAAGATTGTGACAAGCTGTGAAAAATCATAAGTGCAAGGACCGGTCAGAAGTCATTTTTTTCCAGCGCTGTTGAAACTTCACATAGTCACCAAACGAATGGTTGTAAGTTGAGGACTCGTTTTTAAGTTTTCCTAGTTTTTCTAAAACTGTTGTTTTTTGTCTCTCTCTCTCTCCAGTTTGCTAAACTAAGTGCTGAGCTGACCCACGCAAACTCCTTGGGTTACAACGGAGCTATCTTGCAAGCCTTGGCAGTCCATTATGCTCTCTGCGGGGAGTCAAATCGGGACAAGTTTTTGGATCAGCTGATAGGCCAAATGGAAGACGTAGAGGCTGATGACAAGTCTGTGGCTGACGCACGAATGTAAGAACAGTCGTATCAACCTTATCGCACGAGGGGGCAGCACCCAGAAATATTTCACCTCTGTGTCCTCTTTTCTTCAGGCTGGGCTACGAGGACCGTCCCTTTTCAAAGCGTTTAAAGAAGATCAGAGAGTTTTTGGAACAGGGTACCGTATCCAGGTCAGACGTGCTACTAGAATTAGGTAAATACACTCCTAAATAGCAGGGTATTATGAAATTATTATAAGAAATAACTCGCCCTTCACAGTTTTGCAAGAAGAAAGCCGGTAGCATCTTCAGTAGAAAATAACTTAGATATGTGATACCTTCAGTCAGCAGCATGGTGGACTAATGAACAAAACCTTAATTCCTGCTCATTATACCATGAATGCTGCAACATTTATATGCCTGAGAGAAAGAGGAGATAGAATGAAATTAACAGGCATGAAGTTTGAGATACTTAACAACAATATAGTGTGCTTATTTAGCCACCTGAAGTTCACAGTAACAGGATGTTGCGATAGTTGTAGGGAAAAAGTGTTTTAAGATTCAAAAAAATTTCTCATTTATGTATTAAATTTATATGCCACCCGTCTCCCCAGTAAGGTGACTCTGGGCAGCGTAAGTTCTGCATTTAGAGGCGGTTTATCTCCAGTTATTAGATGTTTGGAACCAGTAATAATATCTGCGTAACATTGGCATAGACAGCCAGTTTGGTTTAGTGTTCTAAGGTATCAGGCTAGAAACCGGGAGTCTATGAGTTCTAGTTCCATTTTAAGCCAGCTGGGTGACTTTGGGCCAGTCCCCATCTTTGAGCCCCAGGAACGAGGCAATGATAAACCACTTATGCCGATTCTTGTTGAGAAAAACTGCAGGGACTTGTCCAGGCAGTCTCTGAGAATCGGACATGATTGAATGGAAGAAAAATAATGGCATAAATGTACTTTTGGACTTCTCCAAAACTTTGGTTATGTTGATTTGACCTTGTTGTAGATATTGTTTTAATGGGCCCCATTCCTACGGTTTGGCTTTTTCTTTACGATTCCTGTGAAGGTGGAGACTGGTACTTTTTACCCCAGTACAAACAGTCGTTGAGCTCTTGCCTGGCATTAAAATTGCTGCTGCTGAGGACAGAGCTGTTCTTCCCCAGCTACGGACCCCAAAGAACACAGCACACAAAGTTTGTACAAAACTTAAAATTTACTAAAATAACTCAGTTTTTTCCAAACAAAGTCTGTTAATACACTTCCTTAACAGCTTACAAGAAAACAAAGATAAAGTAATCACAATCTTACTAAGGTTGGCAGAAAGCCCAGAAGCAATTTGCAGAGAATCCAGACGCGGAGGAGAATGAAGTAAAGTTGTTCCCTACAATTTGCTTCAGTCAGCGTTCCTCCTTAAATAGGCTAAGGGAGTGGCCAATTAGCCCAAAGCCTTACTCTCGAGGAGATCTCCTCCTCAGGAGCCACTCCTGTCTTTTTGGCCACTCTGCGCGCCCGTGCATCGAGAAGAGGCTCCTCCTCTTCTTCCTCTTCACTTATGGGAGCTTCTGGAGGTTCTGAAGGCCCTGGCTGAATCCCTGCCTCTGGCACCACATCTTCTCCAGCCTCCTCATTGTCTGACTCCAGCTGCACAGGCTGCTGGCACAGCACCACAACAGCCTCCTCACTGTCAGAATCGGCTACAATCCGCACAGGCCACTGACGGGCCACAACAAGAGCATAGAGGGCCAAGTCTTAGAAGTTGTTTCTGTTGTACAGAACAGAAACGACTTACAATAGTTTGTTCAGTGACAGTTTGAAATGAACATTGGCACTGAAAAAAGGAACTCATGACTGTTTTTCACACTTAACGACCATTGCAGCATTCCCATGGTCACATGATTAAAATCCAGATGCTTGGCAACTGGTTCCTATTTATGACGGTTGCAATGTCCTGGGGCCATGTGATCCCCTTTTGCAACTTTTCTGACAGACAAAGTCATATTGGGAAGCCAGGTTCACTTACCAACCGTGTTACTAACTTAATTGCAATGATTCACTTAACTCGGGCAAGAAAGATCATAAAATGGGGCAAAACCCATTTTAACAAATTTTTCACTTAGCAACAGAAACGGGCTCAGTTGTGGTCGGAAGTTGAGGACTACCTCAGTGGTGAAATCCAAATTTTTTTACTACCGGTTCTGTGGGCGTGGCTTGGTGAGTGTGGCTTGGTGGGTGTGGCAGGGATAGGATACTGCAAAATCTCCATTCCCATCCCACTCTAGGGGAAGGATACTGAAAAATCCCCATTTCCTCCCCACTCCTGGGGGAAGGATATTGCAAAATCTCCATTCCCACCCCACTCTGGGGCCAGCTAGAGGTGGTATTTGCCGGTTCTCCGAACTACTCAAAATTTCCGCTACCAGTTCTCCAGAACCTGCTGGATTTCACCGTTGGACTACCTGTACTTCCATTCTTTCAGTAGTCTTGGACGACTTATTTCCAGGTCATCCCTGGGAAGGTAAACAAGACTCAGTGGACTTTGGTGCATATATAATATTTCTTTTTATATGTCTTCTGGTTCACTTTGCATTCACTTGTGGCAAAAAACTAGATAGCAATACCCTGTTTCCCCCAAAATAAGACATCTCCTGATAACAAGCCCTATTTGGCTTTTGAGTGTATGGCAATAAGGCCAAGCGCTTATTTCAGTTCAAAAAAATATAAGACAGGATCATATTTTCAGGGAAACACGGTAGCATTTAGACTTATATACCACTTCACAACGCTTTACAGCCCTCTCTAAGTGATTTATAGAGTCAGCATTTTGCCCCTAACAATCTGGCTCCTGATTTTACCAAACGTGGAAGGATAGAAGTCTGAGTCAACCTTGAGCCTAATGAGATTCGAACTGCCAAATTGCAGGCAGCCGGCAGTCAGCAGAAGTAGCCTGCAGTACTGCATTCTAACCACTGCGCCACCACGGCTCTGTTCTCTAAAAGTAATGGAACCTTTTGATTCAATGCAGGCAACGGCATCGAAGCCCTGAATTCTGTCCCCACTGCAATCTACTCGTTCCTACGTTGCATGGAATCTCACCCAGATGTTCCCGATAGGTACAACTCTCTGCAACGGACCATTATGTACTGCATCTTACTGGGCGGGGACACGGATACGATTGCAACCATGGCAGGAGCCATTGCAGGGGCATTTTATGGGGAAGAGCAGGTGCCCCAAAGTTGGAGAGAGAGCTGTGAAGCCTACGAGGAGACAGAGAAGCTGGCCGATGGCTTGTACGAACTCTACCACCAGCCAGCTTGAGCCAGGAATGAGGATTTGACACCCGGTAACCAGGTCTGTAGTTTTGCATCATATTCCAAAGGAAGCGAATCATGTCCACGATAGGAGAGTCTCTATTCCTCCAAAGAATGCCCAGGCCATAGTGCAGAGGACTTCAAACTTGGCAACTTTAAGACTTGTGGACTTCAACTCCCAGAATTCTGGAATTCTGGGAGTTAAAGTCCACAAGTCTTAAATCTGCCAAGTTTGAAGACCTCTGCCATAAGTGAATGGCTCCCTGCCAAAGGTTTCTACTGTAGCTGCATGTTCAGAAGTGCCAATTCTTTTCAGCCGCATAGTCACTGTTCACCCATCTTTTTCTCCTCTTGCTGTTTTGTTTCCTAATTTTGAAATGTTTGTAATAACATCATAATAACATCTTGGTTAGAATCTGAAATTCTCTTTAGTTCATTGTACCGGTGGGTTCTCTCTGCAGCAGATTGGCTTCATGACAGTTTCTTCACCCCAGAAGACTAAGTTTGGACAAAGTCAAAAGACAAGTATGTAAGTTTGCAGTTCAACCCGCTATTAGATTGAGAGTCATCAGGCCGAGCTGCTTCTATGGGCAATTGGAACCTGTGTCTTTCAATACCAGAAATGTATTAAATGTAATGCTGGCATTAATAAATTTTACCGTTTTAAAAACGAAATGGATCGATGTGTCTCTGCTGGCTTTGTGAGTACCATATTTTTCGGAGTATAAGACACACCTTTTCCCCCCCCCAAAAAGAGGGTGAAAATCTGAGTGCGTCTTATACTCCGAATGTAGCCCCACCCAGCTTCTCAAAATGGAGGTTTCAGAGGCTGAAAAAAGCATCGGAAATGAAGCTTCAGAAAAGAAGCCCCCAAACAGAACTTCAGAGGCTTTTTTTCTGAAGCTCTGTTTCGGAGGCTTTCGGAGGCAGAAAAAAAAAGCAAAAAAAAAAAAGCAAGGCACAGAGCTCACAACCAAGGAACCTGTTGGTAAAATTCACCTCTGGGAACAGCTGGGAACAGAAAACCTGGGGGTTTTCTGGGAGGCCAATCCACCTGCCAATCAGCTTTTTTCTTATTTTCCTCCCCAAAAACTAAGGTGATTCTTATACTCCAGTGTGTCTTATACTCCGAAAAATATGGTACTTACTCTACGCAACAAGTTGAGCCAGGGTATTTTATAAAACTACTTCCTGCCCAATCAGTCCACCTCTGGTAGTACCAGGTATATGGGATGGTGGTGTTAATAGAGGTATTAATCCCATTTCTGCAAACTCCCAGACTCACTTCAATAGTGAAATGGGTGGCATATACATTTAATAAATAAATAAATTGAGGTACTAAGGAATTTACTGCAGTGTAGCTCAAAATGCATTGGATGTGCTGATAATGGAAACCAGGAAAGGCACACTGGGTTGATCAGGTACACACTGTTCACTACACAGGTGGATTTGTGGCCTCCTGCAGTTCCAGTTTTGTTAGGATATAGCCGCTGTTAATCAAGGTTAAGCAGTTTGGCAGCTGAAAAGTGAAAGTCTAATTAGTAATCAGTTCTACTTAAGGTTAATATCACGCAGGGCAATCAAATTAATACTGCAGTTAACAAACTCTGGGGAGTTTAACAAAAGTAATTGAGGCTAATGGCACACAAGGCAATCAAATTAACAGTTAATAGTCTATGGGGAGTTTAGTAGAGTCATTTCCATTAGGGAAAGGTGAAGGATTCAAGGGAGGGAGTCGAGAAGTGATTTATTTTACCCAGTCTTCAGTTATTGAAGAAGAAGAAGGGGAGGGGGGAGGATAAAAACTCCCAATTGTCAAAAAGGAAACAAATCATATCGCTACAGATAGACATGTGCACAACTTGGCATTCATACATAGATGCATGCTAAATTGGGCCATTAATACAGAAGCACTTTAAAAACAGAAAATAAGAACTTCTGGACTGAAGATAGAAAGGAAAACCAACCAACCCCGTTCCCTGTTAACACTGATGATGTTAACTGGCTTGATAAATAAACGTCTGGAAGAAAACAGGCTCAGAGAGCACCAGAGACACCCCAAAATCAAAGTGATGAGAGATTCAAAGCAATGTTTTTCTTTTTAACAACTCCTTTTATAGAAGATTTCAGACAAAAGTATTATTAGCCAATGTAAGACTCACTGCAGGGCAAAATAAATAAATAAATAAAAAGCTGGTCAAGAGATCATAATCCTAGAGAGATTTTTTTTGGTGGGGAAAGCCAGGCCAGGTGTGTAGATTTGGCTTTCTCCTGGCCTGAACAAACTACTGTATTTTTCAGAGTATAAGACGCACCGGAGTATAAGACGCAGCTTAATTTTGGGGGAGGAAAATAGAGGAAAAAAATCTGCCTACCAGGTATTCATCCGGCTAGCGTCCTTCGTCTGGTCAGCTTCAGCACAATAGTTTGCTGGTTTTTATCCCCTGCTTGGGGATAAAAAACAGCTTCTAAAGCATAGCTGATCTTTGGAGAGAGAAGCAATGAGAAAAGCAGGCAAACCACGGAGATCGCTTCACTCACTAGCGCCTCCTCAGGGCTGAAAAAAAGCTTCGAAAAAGCTACATTCGCACCCAAATTTTCAGCCTCTTTTAGGAGGGAAAAAAAGTGTGTTTTATACTCTGAAAAATACGGTAATTGACAAAATGATGACTTCTCTGGAATTCTTTTCACTCCTTGTTTTGGTTAACCAAAAGAATCCCAAGGTCTGACTCAAGAGTTCAGGCCATCTGTCCTTACCGAGAGATAATTGCATGCATGTTGGTTTATAAGCCATCTGCTTTTCTTTCTTTTTTTTTCTTTCGCAATGTACCGACCTGAAGGTGGGTTGCTCTGTAGATAAAATGCCAATATATATATATATATACCTGTATTTGCAGGTGATTACTGGAAATAAAAATAAATCTCTGTAAAATAAGATTTATTGAAGTTGGATCAAATACAATCAAGTACTGTAATTTCAGCTCAGAAGTGAAGGCCAGTTTCTGATCACAAAACAAGAGTGCATTTCAAAACAAAATTTACTATGAACAGTGCATGTAACATAAGTATTTACAAAACTGGAAAAAAAATCCTCTATATAGTAGAAACAAAGATACTAGCACATTTTTTTAAAAGGATATCCGATATCCCCATGGTATATGAGGACGTTCCAGGCCTGTGTTTTCGGCTGACTGAAACTCAACTTCGTACAAGTCTTCCCAAACGCCAAAACCCCCCAATCTTTTCTGACAAAAAAGATGAGATGCTGTATATGTCCACAAAGATAAGCTAAGGATGGTTTGCTGGTTAGCCTCTTCAGCCCACGCTTCATCGTCCTGTATGTGATCACTGCTTTTTTTTTTTTGGTGATGTTTATAATGCATTAACATACAGGAGGGTCATGCTTTGTATGAGAAAAAAAAATAATCAGGTCGTAAAACTTCGGAAATCTTTCCCCTGTTTTTTGACATTGGAGAAAATGTTGTCTACTGACTTTGTTTTGTGCCTTGTCAGCAAACAAGTGACCCATGCAGGGAGTCCTCGACTTACAACCATTCATTTAGTGAGCGTTCGAAGTTACAACAGAAGTGAAAAATGTGACTTATGACCATTTTTCAGACTTAACCACCATTGCAGCATCCCCATGATCCGAATTTAGATGCTTGGCAACTGACTCATATTTACGACCGTTGCAGGGTCCCGATTGTCATGCGATCCCCTTTTACGACCCTTGGACAAGCAAAGTCAACAGGGAAGGCCAGATTCACTTAACAACCTCGCTACTAAATTAACAAATGCAGTAATTCACTTAACAGCTGTAGCAAGAAAGGTTGTAAAAGGGGGCACTTAACAACTGTCTTACCATTAGAAAATTTTGGGCTCAATTGTGGTCGTAAGTTGAGGACTACCTGTGTACACAGAAAAGAAGAAGAAAAGATTTTATGTGCAGTAGAGCATGCTACAAATAAATGACGCTTTGGGCACCTAGAGCAAAAACCTGGATTTACGTTCTCTTCTGCTCTTAGAATACTTCATTTTTTTTTCTCCCACTTCAGATTTTGCTAAACGGTAACATATTTTCTCTGAACGAAGGGTGTCATGAGTAGGACCGAAAGGCTCTTCTCCACAGGAAAAGACACTTAAAACAAGAACATAAGCCTCTAAAATTGGCCTTTTGACTATTAGGCACACTGAAAATGTGCCCACCCATCATGGGTCCTTTAATTTTTTTAGCCTGAGGGAAACCAAGGTGAAAATAAAGAAGTTATTTTGCAAGTATCGTGTGCCATTAGGATTATTGTCATCTTCAGGAATTTAGAAAACAACCAGATGGAATTAGAATCATTAGCCTGTTCTTTTGCTGTATCTAAATCAGACAATTCAGATCACTTTAAAAAAAAAAAAAGGATGGGAGGGGGGAAAAAGGCAGTTGGTAGAATATTTGTAATAGCAGATGACCCAAATATTTCATCCCTCAGCAGTTTTCTTTTGCTGCTCTTTTTACAGTCCAAGGTGTGTTTTTTCACTCGTGCCAATCTAGAATGTTCGTCAACAAACTCAGCGTTGATTGAAATTGTTGTTCCAGTCGAGTTGTTTAAATGTGTATATATATATATATATATATATATATATATATATATATATATATAT
>WNWU01000029.1:5772431-5783469 GCA_012654045.1 Ptyas mucosa | reverse complement strand
TATATATATATATATATATATATATATATATATATATATATATATATGTTTACAATAAATTTGAAAAACATACTAAGCTGCTCTGGCCATTTCAGGATCTATAAAAAGAATAGTTAATTAAATCCATCTATGTTCTCCACCATTTATGCAGAAAGGAGTCCTTAGCGTATTTTTCATGTGCTATTATTTCTTCGGATGACAAAAACCTCTTTTTTGTATTTAAGGGGTACAGATGGCTACTTAAAAAAAAAAATACTGCAAAAACCCGAAGCCCAAACTTTGCATCTTTGTTTTTTTTTTTTTTAAAAAAGGATATTGCACTACTCAAAATGTCTTTTAAAGGAGCTAATATGAGGAAAATATTACTTAGCACCATTGTGGAAATTACACTGAAGGGAAACCAAGAATTTTACGTAAAGAAAAGATATCAAATATTGTATGGAGTTTGGTACGGCCACCTTCGTCAACAGTCTGCAGATCCTGAGGAAACGCGGTAACAAGGTGTTTGAAATTAACACAATTCAGTCTTTTATATATATACATACATACATATTTCTTTTTCCTTTTTCGTAGGCTTTATATGCAATTTCTTTCTAGCCAGGTTCTACCTACGTAAGCTAAGATGTTCCTCAGCCCTGGTTCTGTGAAATCTCATTCACAAGTTCTGGGCTTTTTACTGCAACTCTGTGTTGGCCTATGGGAGACTCAGATAGATCCATTTCTGTCTTATTAGACTTCTTCAGTGAGCCACACCCTATTTCAAGTATCCTCCCTGTAAGGGTGGTGGCTCACTGAAGAAGTCTAATAAGACAGAAATGGATCTATCTGAGTCTCTCATAGGCCAACACAGAGTTGCAGTAAAAAGCCCAGAACTTGTGAATGAGATTTCACAGAACCAGGGCTGAGGAACATCTTAGCTTACGTAGGTAGAACCTGGCTAGAAAGAAATTGCATACATACATACATACATACATATATATATGTATATAAAATTAGCAATATCTGCAGTGCTTTAATACTCAGATATTCATAGAAGTATATTTATTTATTTAAACTACTGCCTTGCACCTGACGGGCATTTGACCGGTTTATATAACCCTGGGGTATTAAACGCATGATTTACGGTGTCTGGCTTTTTCCAGTTGATTTTCGAAGTCTCTGTATGGCTTTGAAATAAAAGAGTTCCTTTGTCATCCCTTTTCCCATAAACACCGAACTGGATGCTTTAAAGATACACAGAGCCTTGCATAAAAGATGCTTAAAGCAAAGCATTTCACAATTTCATAATTCACCCTTCTGGGTCTTCGTTATGCCTCAGGTGTCGACCGAAATCACATTTTAAAAGAGCTAAACAAAGGAAGGTGGTGCCTTAAGCTGATTTAAAAAGAAGAAAAAAAACCCCACAACGTTAAAAGTGACTTTTGTTGGCACAGCTTCCCCAACCCTTTCGGACTTTCAAGGGCCCCAAAGACGTGACGGGCAGCATCTGTGGGCTTGCCAGGCCATGCCGCCATAAGGATAAATCAAATTCCGAATCCTCGGGCGGTCCAGCGACAACGGTTCTCTTTCCCGGATGCGCTCCTTGGCTGGGTCAAAGCGATCGTGGCTCGCACCATCCTTCCCAGTGACTTTCCTATATTTTTTTTGTTTTTGTTTTTCAAAAAAGACAAGTTTATGACTCAAGGGGAGAAAAGAGCAACTCCCAACAGCCGTTATGTGGGGCAGAGAAGGAATCCGGAAAAAGAAGAATGGATGTATTCAGTGGAGTACAGACCGTTGGCTTGGTCTGATGGCATCTGGATCCAGACTTGGTCATTTTCCTTGAGTTCAAGCACGGCGCTGCCCGACGCTTGGTCTAAATAGCCTTTCTTGTACTCATCGTAAGTGTAGGTGGCCGGCACGTTGTTTTTGTAAAGGGCCACCCAGACGTTGGTTCCTTTCACGTGGACGTGATAGGCGAAGTAATAGATGCCAGAAATGGGGCAAGTGAAGATGCCTGTTCCTGGGTTATAGCCATTCTGCCCATTGTACAAAGTCCTGTCGAATTTTACGGGCATTCCTGAGGCTGGGAAGGGCGAGCTCAGGATGGCGGTGAAAGCTGGCAACATTTGGGCAGAGAGTTCCCCTCGGCCGAACTGCGGTTTCCCGGACTTGCCGTTCCCCAACACTGCTCCGTCAACATTTCCGTCGGGCAAATGGTGGCCCTGAAAATCTTTGGCAGTCGATATTCCTGGGGCCCCAGGCGGTCCCGGAGGTCCCGGGAGCCCAATGATTCCAGGATTGCCAGGAACCCCTGGAGGGCCAGCAGGACCTATCATGCCTGGCTCTCCAACTCTGCTGATTCCAGGGGCCCCCGGGGGCCCAGGTTCACCTTTCAAGCCTGTCAAACCTTGGGGGCCCATGGGACCCGAGGGGCCTTGTAAACCTGGTATTCCTGAAGGGCCTCTGAGGCCTGGTTGGCCTGGGATCCCAGAGTCTCCCTTGGTCCCATGGGGTCCAGAAGAGCCTGGGGCCCCAGGAAGCCCCATGAAGCCACCTTCCCCCTTGGGACCCATTGGGCCAGGCATCCCTATGGCACCAGGGAGCCCTCTCTCCCCAGGAATCCCCGGCTTGCCCGCAAAACCATTGGGCCCCTGGTCTCCCCGCAGACCCGGGGGTCCTATAGGCCCACTTGGCCCTACTTCACCTTTTGTGCCGGGGAGCCCATGCTTGCCCGGCAAACCCATGACACCCTGAGGCCCAGGGACCCCAGCCACACCATGGGGCCCCATCTCCCCTGGCTCTCCATCCATCCCGGGCTCCCCTTTGTCCCCGATTATTCCTGGCACTCCCGGTTGCCCACGGTCCCCCTTTAAGCCAGGGAGCCCTGGTTTCCCATACCCTATAGCGCCAGGCAGCCCTGGAAGGCCGCGCAGGCCAGGTTCGCCCTTAGGCCCCAAATGGCCTGGCAAACCCGGCATGCCAGCTATGCCAGGCAGTCCAGTGCCATCCAGACCTGGAGGACCACGAGGGCCCATAGGCCCAGGTTGTCCACTGAGCCCTGGCTCACCTGGAAGCCCCAAGTCCCCTTTGCTCCCCGGAGCCCCGGGCAACCCATCCAGGCCGGGTTTCCCGAGGCCGGAAGGTCCTGGAGGTCCTGCAGGGCCAGGCAGTCCCCCGTTACCTCGGGGGCCCATCAGTCCGGGCTTTCCCACACCATTCTCGCCCTTTGCTCCACGCTCGCCTCGCAGGCCGGGTTCTCCTTTGGGCCCAGGTTCTCCCCGGAATCCAGGGAGCCCCGGGCCCCCGTTTGGGCCTGGTTTTCCATTGACAGAGAGTCCAGCAGGCCCAGGCAATCCCGGTGGCCCTGGCCAGCCCCGCAGTCCTTGGTCTCCTCGTGGGCCGATCTCCCCTGCCGGCCCTGGCATCCCCTTCATGCCAGCCTTTCCCGGAAGTCCTGGAAGACCAGGTTTGCCGATGCCGGAAAAGCCAGGGGGGCCAGCAGGTCCAGGTTGCCCATGAAGTCCTGGTTTCCCAGTGCCCGGTTTCCCGGGATAGCCTGGTGGCCCAGGTGGTCCTCTCGGGCCCGGCTTTCCCGGTGGTCCAGGTTCCCCCTTGAGGTCCATCGGCAGCAGTGGAGGCATATCTGTGAAGAGATGAAGGACACATCACTCAAGGCAGGCCGAGCATCTTGGCAGAGGCCAAAGGAAGCAAGCTTTGACTTGCAGAGAGAGGCAGTCCTCAGCTCTTTCCCTGACCCAGGAGGGCCCTTTGCTGAAAGTCCTGAAGGAACTTGCTGCCAAAGAAAAACTCTCCGAAGCAGTGGTGAAATCTAAAATTTGTTACTACCACTTCTGTGGGTGTTGGTGGGGTGGGTAGGTAATGTGACTGGGTGGGCGTGGCCAACTTTTTTTTTTAAACTTTTAAAAGCATTTTTTCTACAACCTCTTCAGCTGAAGAGGTTGTAAAAAAAATGCCTTTAAAAGACTGACGATCCCAGCTGAGTTGCCTGATCGTCAGAGGCTTTGGTTTTCTTTTAAAAGCATTTTGTTTTTGCTTTTAAAAGCATTTTTTTTTGCTTTTAAAAGCATTTTTTCTACAACCTCTTCAGCAGAAGAGGTAAAAAAAAATGCCTTTAAAAGACTGATGATCCCAGCGGAGTTGCCTAATCGTCAGAGGCTTTGGTTTTCTTTTAAAAGCATTTTTTTTTTGCTTTTAAAAGCATTTTTTGTTTTGCTTTTGAAAGCATTTTTTCTACAACCTCTTCAGCAGAAGAGGTAAAAAAAATGCCTTTAAAAGACTGATGATCCCAGCGGAGTTGCCTAATCGTCAGAGGCTTTGGTTTTCTTTTAAAAGCATTTTTTTTTTGCTTTTAAAAGCATTTTTTGTTTTGCTTTTGAAAGCATTTTTTCTACAACCTCTTCAGCAGAAGAGGTAAAAAAAATGCCTTTAAAGACACTGATGATCCCAGCGGAGTTGCCTAATCGTCAGAGGCTTTTGTTTTCTTTTAAAAGCATTTTTTTTTTTTTTTGCTTTTAAAAGCATTTTTTCACCTCTGATGATCGCACAGCTCAGCTGGGCATGGGGGGGGAGGGAAAGAATTTTTGCTACGGGTTCTCCGAACCACCCGCCGCCATTGCTACCAGATCAGGTGATCCGGTCCAAACCGGGAGCATTTCACCCCTGCTCTGAAGCCTTGAAGGCGAACCTAAGCAACTTTTTAAAGAAAAAAAAATTGCAGAGGAATCTGTAGAAGTTTCATTCCCCCTGGGGAGAAAGGCGGACTAGGCACCACAATAATAATAGCAACAATAATAATTCTGTTTTTCCGTTCCCTTCGTCTCTATTCCTATTTTAATCCAGGTCTAAGATCCAGCATCACTTCATAATGTTTTCAAAGGTTTGGCCCATGCTAATTTTTTTCCCCTTCAACTAATATAAAACCACTTAAGCAAATCAAATGCCAGCAAATGGAGACCAATGCCATTGGTGGAATTAACTCCAAGTTGGCATGGAAGAGCTAAGAAGACTTTTAAAAATATTTTTATATAGGGAAAAAAAACCCCCAAATGGTCTCTTGAATGATTTTTGTTGTTAGTGGAAATTTTGAGTTGAACTGTACATCAAACGTTTGCCCCATTTACAGCTCTAGCGAGGATAAATATCCCCCCAAAAATCTTTGTCCGTTTAAGTTCTTGCACTATAATAACGCAGCCAAAACATGTATGCTTAAGCAAGATTTTTTTCTCTCTCTTTCATTTTGTGTTTGGAAACAAGCCTTCCCAAAGAAAATGATTTCAATATGTTCTTACGCTTTTTGATACTTTAGAAAAGAATGAGCTTTCGAGATCATCCAAACAAGGCAGCATTGTCAGGGTGATGTGAGACGAAGGAGAAAAACGCATCACCTTCTGGGGACATCCCTGTCTTCTGAAAAAGAACGGTGGACTTGCAAGGGCCACAGCCCAGAGCTATTCTAACCAAAGAAAGGGGAAAAAAGAGCAAAATCTGAATTCAGAATCTTCTAAAGGTACAGATGCAGTTGGGTGACTCAGACTTGGTATCCTTCAAACGTGTTGGGTTCTGAGATTCTCTAGCCCTCATCCAGACAACCTTGGTTTGAGGAAAGAGTGAGTAGGCAATATTAAGCAGGGGTGGGCTTCAAAAAATTTAGCAAGGGGTTCTCTGCCCGGTTGCTGGGTGGGTGTGGCCATAGTGGGCGTGGCCTAGACGGCCTGCTGCACCACAGGGGTGGGTGGGGTGTTTTTGCCCTCCCCGGGCTCCGGACCTTTCCTTGAGCCTCCGGGATGGTGAAAATTTCCTCCCGAGGTTCTGGAGGCCCTCTAGAGGCCAGAAACAGGCCCACTTCTGGCCGAACTTCTGGTAGGCCCGTTTTTTGCCCTCCCCGTAAAATCCAATTTTTTTTACTACCGGTTCTGTGGGTGTGGCAGGGGAAGGATACTGCAAAATCTCCATTCCCTCCCCACTCCTGGGGGAAGGATACTGCAAAATCCCCATTCTCACCCCACTCGGGCCAGCCAGAGGTGGTATTTGCCGGTTCTCCAAACTACTCAAAATTTCCGCTACCGGTTCTCCAGAACCTGTCAGAACCTGCTGGATTTCACTCCTGAAAAGAACCCATTTTCTTTGTTTTTATTACCACAGTATCTGGGGGGTGGGGGGGTGGGTTACTCTAAAACAGCATTTCTCAACCTTGGCGCTTTGGAAGAAGCGTGAACTTCGACTCCCAGAATTCCTTGCTGGCTGGGGAATTCTGGGAGTCGAAAGTCCGCACATCTTCAAGTTGTCACGGTTGAGAAACGCTGCTCTAGATTTCAACGACTCCCCGTTGATTTCAAACAACCCTTTGCAAGGTCATAGGGCTTTTCTTTTAAACGCCCGGCATTTGGCAACAATTAAAGAGACCAAAGCTGCTTTAAAATACCTTCTTTGCTCTTTTTCCTAAACAGCCTTTCCAAATCCGGCAACCCCGAATGCTTTGGTGCCATAGTGTGTTGGGGAGAAGTTTTTAATGCTTTGTCAGCCGATGGATTCTATTTGCTGGGATCCAGCCCAAGAATTAAAAAGCTTTATAGCCGCCTGAGACTGGAAGTTGTCCATTGTCAAGCCACTTCTACAATTCTGTCAACAAAACCACAGGGACCTGTCCAGGCAGTAGCCAAGAATCAACACTGATTCAAAGGCATTGGGGGAAGAAAAAAAAAAGCATAGCATTTCTATACTGATCCTACCCTATGGACCAGTGTTTTTCTGTCGAAGCACCTGGTCTACCCCAATATGGGAGGGAGCATCCTGCTTCCCTTTCGCCTTTCAGTTTCAATCCAGGAGCCCTCAGACAGTCGCTTTCACAACAAACTATTTTGTATTAAATTTATATAAGCGACTGCTTGAGGGCTCCTGGATTGGAGCTGAAAGGTGAAAGATAAGCAGTATGATCCCTCCCATATTGGGGTAGACCAGGTGCTTCAACAGAAAAACACTTAACTTCTCCCCTGGCTCAGCTGATAAAGGGAGGAGAATTTGTGACTCAGAGGTTAACACAACTGTCTAATATGCAGGCAGCCCAAGTTCGAATCCGAGTAAGGGTATGGCTAGTTGATGAGAGCTAATTAGCTTGAAATAGATCTGTACTAGTCTCCCTTTATTTCTTTATCAGCAAATATAAATTATATATATATATATGTGTGTGTGTGTGTGTGTGTGTGTGTGTGTGTGTGTGTGTAGGGCTTTGGTTATTCGGGTTTTCTCTCGCGTAAAATTGGAAGTGTCTTGGTGACGTTTCGACGAAGTCTCATTCGTCATCTTCAGGCTGGTGTTTTCGGCTTCGTGCTTCTAGGAACAATGTGTGATCGCAGCTGTTTCTTCCTTTTAACTGCCAGCGGGGGTGTGATGATGAATGAGATGAATGAGACTTCGTTGAAACGTCGCCAAGACATTTCCAATTTTACGCGGGAGAAAACCCGAATAACCAAAGACACACACACACACACACACACACAATATTAGTATCCTGAATATGAGAGTTAGTTTGGTGTAGTGGTTAAGCCATCAGGCTACAGACAAGGAACCGTGAATTCTAGTCCTGCCTTAGGCATGAAAGCTAGTTGGGTAACTTTGGGCCAATCACCAGGAGACTGGGAGTTCTAATCTTGCTTTAGCCATGAAGCCTGGCCAAGTGACTTTGGGCCACTCATTCTCTTTGCTTAGGAAGGAGGCAAGATTATTTTTTTATATGCTCAAAAAATGAAAGGTCCGGTAAACTACCCACAATACAGGAAGATGATGGAACTGGCAGAGATGGCTAAATTAACTTGCTTAATTAGAGAAAATATTTTTTATTTATAGATGACTGGAACCCCCTTGTAGATTTTTGTCATGAAACAGAAAAAAAAAAGAAATTAATTACAGTCGGATTAGTAAAAGTTACTACAAAAAGACTTTTAAAAACCATAGAATAAGAGGTAATTTTGTATTTGTACTTATATTTGCTGTAAAGAAAATCTACTACTAGAAATTCTAGCTACTTCTTTTTTATTTCTTTTCCCTTTTTTTTGCACGTTAGGCTTTTTCTTAGTTTTCTTTTTGTTTTCTTTACTTATATGAATTCTTGTTAGCTTTTGTTTCCTTTTTAAACATTATTTTTTAAAAAAATACTGAAAGCTAGTCTATTTCCATAGCATCCACCAGATGGCAATGTTACTCCAAGGCAAAGACTGTGTTGCCTTCTTCAAAATCTCTGAATTGGGAAAAGATGCCCAAGTACAGCAAAAAGTATTTTCCACCCTCCATTCCAAAAAACATCTTTTATTTTATTGTATGAGAAGTCACTGTCCATGCTTCTCTTGGCCAAACTGGACATCACTTGTGTATGACATACTAGAGATTTTTTTTTTAATTAAACATTTTAAGAAAAGAAAGAAAGCAACAGGAATAAAAGAGAAGCAAAAAGAATAAGAGAGTAAAATACAAATGAGGTTATGAATAACACAATATGTTTCATAATTTTTAATGATTATGAATCACCATTAAGCTTGGAACTAAGAATAAATAGCAGGAGCTGAGGTCCATAAGTTGCAAAATGAATGAGAATTAAATCCTTGGGAATTAAGGAACATAAAGGTCCTCAACTAATGACCAATTGCTTAGCAGCCATTTGAAGTTACTGTTGTGGTTCAGCAGCAGCCTGCGGAGCTGGCAGCAGAGTCGGACAGTAAGGAGGCTGGGGAGGAACATGGGTCAGTCCTGGAGTCTGGGGAAGGCCCGGATGAGGGCTCTGCGTCGGAGGTAAGAGATGGGGCCAGGGCTATCTGGGAGTGATGCATGGACTCCAGGGTCGGACAGCAGAGAGGCAGAGGAACAGAAGGAGCCTGTTCCTAGTACGCGCATGCGCAGAGCTGCCAGAAGGCACAAACAGTTAAAACAAAAGGGACGACTCGGGAGTAAGGCCAGGAGATGATTGGCCCCTCCCATAAGGCTTAAAAGAGGAGCAAAGGCACATGGGGCCTTTGCAGGAAAGCAACATTGTTAATTCTGTTCCCAGTCGGCATCTCTTTTTGATTCTGGACTCTGTGTGGCTTTGCCAAGTAGGTCTTTGGCAGAGTGTCAAGGGAGTTAAAAATTGGTGATTATCCCGAAGGACTTCTCCCAAAGGACTTTTTGCAACTAATTGGGATTCAGCTGTGAATGAACGTAATTCACAGCTTTGCAATAAAGGAGGTTTTTGGGACTACTCGTGTGTTTTAATGACTCAGGAAGCCTGGGTCACAACAGTCACAATAAATCTCCCCACAGGGACTTATGACCCGGTTCAAAGTTCTGATGGATGGCTCCTGGTCATGTGACCACAGGTTGGATGCTTGATTGGCTTGCATTTATGGCTGTTTCTAGTGTCCCACAATCACATAAACATGAAAACATATTATGATTTTATCAAATCATAATAGAAGAAAGCATTTTCTTCTAGTTTTCAGTAAAACAGGCCCTATAGAAGACCATTCGTTCTCATAATTGCCACGTTCACTTAATGACTGCTGCTGCAACAAAGATCGTAAAAGTGCCTTCTGCCGTGCCCTCAAAACACATTTTTTTCAACAAGCCGGGCTGGCTTAAGAAGAAATTTTAAATATTTTAATTGGTTTGTTAGTTTTAAATTTTGGGGCCAAATTTATATATATTTTAATTGCTTTTAATATTTGTATTTCATGTTTTTATTTCTGGCTGTACACCGCCCTGAGTCCTCAGGGAGAAGGGCAGTATATAAATTGGAAATAAAATAAAAAAATTGAATGGGTGATCCATTTTATGAGCAGTACCACTTAATGACTGATGGGCAGGTGGTTTAAGATGATAAGTTGGGGACTACCCAATAGTCTCTTTTTTGCCTTGCAGGAAAAATGTCTGCCACCTTCCTAGCTTTTCCGATCCTCGCCCCAGCTTCTGCTAACCTAGCAGTTCGAAAGCATGCAAATGCGAGTAGATAAATAGGTACCACTTTAGTAGGACGTTAACGGCCCTCCTTGGTGACACGCTGGCTATGGAAATGTCTTTGGATAACGCTGGCTCAATGGCCTTGAAACAGAGACGAGCACTGCCCCTTAGAATCAGCAACATCTAGCTGAGTAAAACTCTGCAGGGACTCTTTTACTTCCTAGCTTTTAAATTCTACCAGACAGTGGTAGAAGGAGGCAGAGGAATCCCAAAACCATCAAGAAAAGTAGCAATGAGTAGGATTCAGCAGAAAGTAAAAGGTAAAGTTTTCCCCTGTTCAGTCGTGTCCGACTCTAGGGGTCAGTGCTCATCTCTGTTTTTTAGCTAAGGGAGCCAGCATTGTCCAAAGACCCTTTCCTTGGTCATGTGGCCATCATTAGATTAAGATGATCTTAAGATGATCAAAGGCCTGGAGACTAAAGCATATGAAGAACGGCTGCAGGATTTGGGTTTGGCTAGTCTAGAGAAAAGACGAATTAGGGGTGACATGATAGCAGTATTTCCAGTACTTGAGGGGCTGCCACAAAGAAGAGGGGGTCAATTTATTCTCCAAAGCACCAGAGGGCAGGACAAGAAACAATGGTTGGAAACTAATCAAAGAGAGAAGCAACCTGGTACTGAGAAGAAACTTCCTAACAGTGAGGACAACTAACCAGTGGAACAGCTTTGCTTCCAGAAATTGTGGGGGCTCCATCACTGGAGGTTTATAAGAAGAGTCTAAACTAGACAGTCACTTAACTGAAATGGTATAGGTCAGTGATGGCGAACCTTTTAGGCATAGAGTGCCCAAACCGGAAGGCGTGCACGACAAAACCTGACGACCAGCTGGCCGGCGCACATGCGCGCCTTGGAAATCTGACGACCAGCTGGCTGAGCTGGGGCGACAGCACGCGTGCCCACAGAGAGGGCTCTGCATGCCACCTCTGGCACATGTGCCATAGGTTTGCCATCACGGCTATAGGTTCTCCTGCTTGGACTAGAAGACCTCCAAGGTCCCTTCCAGCTTCCATTCCATTCCATTCCATTCCATTCCATTCCATTCCATTCCATT